>CM055266.1:128702323-128783163 GCA_029237695.1 Conchocele bisecta
ATTTACTTCAATTAAGAATAATCTATATTTACAGCGTGTATTCCATTCCCGTAATATTGCTCTTTCTTTATTTTTTTATGACCGTTACTATAGATACTATAGAGGTTATCAGAATTAATCGATTACAAAATTAGCAAGTGTTAATCGGAAATAGCTATGCTGCTTCGGTATAACAATACCTCCAATGGCGTATATTGTGAAAAATAATTAACAATATTTGAGGGCGGTCAAAATTATCCGCACGGTTACCGAAATGTTACCACACGATTTCCCCAAAATCATTTTGCTCTATCCTTGGCTGTGTTAGTTGGACAGACGGAAAGTGATAGCTTTTTTGGCGATGGCTGTCCATCTACATGTATATCATTCTGGCATCAGTGATAATTTTGAGAAATATGCATCCAAGATGGCCGCCAAATAATTATAGTGTGCTACATACATTTACCTGATTACATATTACAAAAAAATGGAGAGAGGAATATGGAGAGAGCTGGAGATACGGGGGAAGAGATGGAGACAGCGAGAGGTGGACAGAGGTAGGAGAGGCGGAGATGGCGAGAGCTGAGCTGGAGTCAATGGGGGAATAGAGGGAGACGGGGATCGATATGTGGACATGCGATGGAGACAAGTGGAGAGAGATGAACAGACAGACGGGGAAGAGTGATGGAAGGAGATGTAGAGAGTTTTAAGATTTATATATACGGCAGAGACAGAAATGGAGAGAGGTGAACACACGATGGAAGACATTGGGGTGGAGTGAGGTGGACACACGAGGGAAGAGCGGGAGATGGAGAGCGGTGGACACGCGAGGTAAGACAGAGATGGACACAGGTGGACATACGAGAGAAGAGAAGGACATGGAGAGCAGTGGACACACGAGGGAAGACAGTGAGCTGGGGAGAGGCGGGCATATGAGGGATGTAAGGGAGATTGAGAGCGGTGGACACATGAGGGAAGACAGTGAGCTGGTGAGAGGCGGACATATGAGGGATGAGAGGGAGATGGAGAGCGGTGGACACACGAGGAAAAACAGTGAGATGGAGAGAGATGGACATAAGAGGGAAGAGAGAGAGAGGGAGATGGAGAGAGGTGGATACACGAGGGAAGAGAGGGACAGGGAGAGCAGTGGAGACACGAGAGAATAAGTGAGATGGTGAGAGGTGGACATACGAGGGACGCTAGGAACATGGAGAACTGTGGACACACGAGCGAGAACAGTGAAACGAAGAGAGGTGGACACACGATGGAAGAGAGGGAGGTGGAGAGAGGTCGACATACGAGGGAAGACAGTGAGACGGACAGAGGTGGACGCACAAGGGAACATATGGCGTTGCTGACAGGTGAACATAAGAGGAAGGATAGGGAGATGGAGAGAGGTGGATACACGATGGAAGAGAGGGACATGGAGACAGGTGGACACATGAAAGAATACAGTGAGATGGTGATAGGTGGACATACGACGGAAGCCAGGGACATGTAGAGCAGTGAACACACGATGGAAGAGAGTGAGATGGAGAGAGGTGGACGCACAAGGGAAGAGAGGGAGATGGAATGAGGTTGACACACGAGGGAAGATATGGACATACGAGGGAAGAGAGGGAGATGGAGAGAGGTGGATACATGATGGAAGAGAGGGACATGGAGAGCGGTGGACACATGAAAGAAGACAGAGAGGTGGATACACGAGGGAAGAGAGGGACATGGAGAGCGGTGGAGACACGAGAAAATAAGTGAGATGGTGAGAGGTGGACATACGACGGAAGCCAGGGACATGGAGAGCAGTGAACACACGATGGAAGAGAGTGAGATGGAGAGAGGTGGACGCACAAGGGAAGAGAGGGAGATGGAATGAGGTTGACACACGAGGGAAGATATGGAGGTACTGACAGGTGGAGATGCGAGGGAAGAGAGGGACATGGAGAGCGGTGGACACATGAAAGAAGACAGTGAGATGGTGATAGGTGGACATACGGCGGAAGCCAGGAACATGGAGAGCGTTGGACACACGATGGAAGAGAGGGAGATGGAGAGGGGTGGACGCACAAGTGACGAGAGGGAGATGGAAAGAGGTGGACACACGAGGGAAGACAGTGAGATGGAGAGAGGTGGACACACAAGGGAAGACAGTGAGATGGAGAGAGGTGGACACACGAGGGAAGATAGTGAGACGGACAGAGGTGGAAACACGATGGGAGACGGTGAGATGGAGATAGGTGGGCACACGAGGCAATCAATATAGTAAGAAGTAGGGAGATTGAGATACGATGGAAGAATGGAAGATAATTAGAGGTAGACGCACGAGGACATAGAGTGAAATTAAGAGAGGTGGACACATGAGAGAAAATAGGGACATGGTGGGAGACGGACACGCGAAGGAAGAGAGTGATATAAAGATCAGAGTGAGATGGAAGAGGTGGAAACACGAGATAAGACAGTGAGATGGAGAGACGTGGATACACGAGGAAAGATATGAAGATGGAGAGATATGGAGAGACGTGGATACACGAGGACATATATGGAGATGGAGAGAGGTGGACACACGAGGGACGAAAGTGAGATGGAGACTGACGAAGGTTGACATACAAGGG
The DNA here is from genome assembly GCA_029237695.1 of Conchocele bisecta. Lineage (NCBI taxonomy): Eukaryota > Metazoa > Mollusca > Bivalvia > Lucinida > Thyasiridae > Conchocele > Conchocele bisecta. The sequence continues at coordinate 128,704,912 of CM055266.1, forward strand.
ATGGAGTGAGATGGAGAGAGGTGGAAAGATTGTGGAGATAGTTGAAAACAGATGGACATACGGGGGGAGACAGGGGGTGCAGAGAGGTGGAGAGAAGTTGGAAGAGACGTAGACAGAGATATTTACCGACGGGGAAAGAGAGTGAGATGGAGAATGCGATTAGACGAGGGTGCGATATGGAGATAAGAGGGTATACGGGTGAAGGGAGAAGAGAGATGGAGAAAGGAGGACAGAGGGAGGAGATGGAGAGAGGTGGACACAAGGTGGAAGAGAGGTACATGTAGATGGAGAGAAGTGGACAGATGGCTAGCAAAGAGTGAGATGGGGATATTTTAATATAGACGAGTGTCTTTCCTGGTTTTCCTGGTTTTCTGACGTCAACTGACCACCATACTTCTAAATGGATTGCATGCCCCAATACTCGGGGAATAGCCCTACAACTCAGTATATGCCTACATTGGGCAGCTTGGCTTGTTTGGCCAGCAGCCGTGCCATTAAAATTTAGGGGACGGTCGATTTTTCATGGCTTTCAAACTTCAACAGATCACCATACTTATACATGGGATTCAAGCACCAATCCGACGATGCCGACGGATACTGGGGACATAGTCCTAAAACACAGTGTATGTCTACATTGGGCAACTTGGCTTGCTTGGCTAGCCGCCATATTATTTTAATTTAGGTGGTGGTCGATTTTCGTGGCTTTCTGACTTCAACTGATCACTATAATAGTAAATGGGATTCAGGCCCCAATCCAATGGTGCCATCGAATACTCGGGACATAGCCCTACAACTCGGTATGTGTCTACATTGGGCAATTTGGCTTGTTTGACTAGCCGCCATGCCACTTTAATTTAGGGGTTGTCTATTTGCATATGTTCGTGTCTTTCTGAATTCAACTAACCACCATATTAATAAATGGGATTTACGCCGACCGACGGATACTTGGGACATAATCCGACAAAACAGTATATGTATACATTGGCCAACTTGACCGCCATGCCATTCTAAATTAGGAGGTTGTCGATTTTCCGATAAGCATGGCTTTCTGACTTCAACTGACCACCATACTTAAAAATGGGATTCAAGCCCGAATCCGACGGTGCTGGCGCATACTCGGGACATGGTACGACAACACAGTATAGATCCACAATGTCTATTTGGCCATTTTCTTGGTTTTCTGACTTTTACTGACCACCATATTTGTAAATGGGGATTATGCCCAAATCCGACGGTGCCACGGACACTCGGGACATAGACGTAAACTTCAGTATGTGTCTACATTGGGCAACTTGACTTGTTTGACCAGCCGCCATAGCGTTTTGCTGTAGGGGGTGGTCTATTTTTATTTGTTCGTGCATTTCTGACTTCAATTGACCACCATGCTTTAAAACGGGATTCAGGCCCGAATCCGACGGTGCCGACAGATAGTCGGGTCATAGTCCTACAATTCAATATGTGTCTACATTGGGCAACTTGACTTGTTTCACCAGCCGCCATAGCACTTTGTTGTACGGTTTGACGATTTTTCTATTTTCGTGCATTTCTCACTTCAATTGACCACCATACTTTAAAACAAGATTCAGGACCAAATCCGACGGTGCCGACGGATACTCGGGACATATTCCTACAATTCAGTATGTGTCTACATTGGAGAACTTGACTTGTTTGACCAGCCGCCATAGCACTTTGTTGTAGGGGATGGTCGATTTTCATTTTTCGTGCACTTCTGTCTTCAATTGACCACCATATTTGCGAACGGGATTCAGACCCAAATCCGACGGTGGCGACAGATACTCGGGACATATTTATTTTTCGTGCACTTCTGACTTCAATTGACCACGATACTTGAAAACGGGATTCAGGCCCGAATCCGACGGTGCCGACGGATACTCGGGACATAGTCATACAATTTAGTATGTGTCTACATTGGGGAAAACGGGATTCAGACCCAAATCCGACGGTGGCAACAGATATTCGGGACATATTCCTACAATTCAGTATATGTCTATATTGGGCAATTTGACTTGTTTGACCAGCCGCCATAGCACTTTGTTGTAGGGGGTGGTCGATTTTTCTGTTTTTGTGCATTTCTCACTTCAATTGACCATCATACTTGTAAACGGGATTCAGGCCCGAATTCGACGGTGCCGACGGATATTCGGGACATAGTCCTACACTTCAGTATATAGTCTACATTGGGCAACTTGGCTTTTTTGACCAGCTGCCATAGCACTTTGTTGTAGGGGGTGGTTGATTTTTCTGTTTTTGTGCATTTCTCACTTCAATTGACCATCGTACTTGAAAACGGGATTTAGGCCCGAATCCGATGGTGCCGACGGATACTCGGGACATAGTCCTATAATTCAGTATGTGTCTACATTGGGCAACTTGGCTTGTTTGACCAGCCGCCATAGCACTTTGTTGTAGGGGGTGGTAGATTTGTCTATGTTCGTTCATTTCTCACTTCAATTGATCACCATACTTTAAAACGGGATTCAGGCCCAAATCCGACGGTGCCGACGGATACTCGGGACATAGTGCTACAATTCAGTATGCGTCTACATTGGGCAACTTGACTTGTTTGACTAGCCGTTATGCCATTTTAATTTAGGTGTGGTAGATTAGCCATTTCTGACAGTGAACGCGATTTCCGGCGGCTGTACACTGGGGGTGGTCTATTTGCCCATGTTCTTGGTTTTCTGACTTCAACCGACCACCATACTTGTAAATAGGATTCAGGCCCAAATCCGACGATGCCCACGTATACTCGGGACATAGCCCTACAACTCAGTATATGTCTACATTGGGCAACTTGGCTTGCAAGACTAGCCGTCATGCCATCTTAATTTCGGGGTGGTATATTAGCCATTTCTGACAGTGTACGCTATTTCCGGCGCTGTACACTGCAGGGCAGATTCTTTTTCCGGCGGGCAACTTCAGCTTAGTCAAAAGTAGACAGGTGCGAAACATCATATCCAAAGAAAGTGTCTATCAATAGCACACTGGTTTATTAAATATACAAATTAAACGAAGGAGGCAAGAGAAAGCAGAGAGACAGAATCGGCATGGAGCACAGACGGTCATATATACATTAAGCTTCGTGCAAATGGCACAATTGAACGAATTAAGCCAGCCGACTATGATGATTGGCTGTCGAGATAAACCTTGCACTTGGAATTAACTGGCTGCATTCTGAACATGCCTCTAACATTTTTTGTAGACTATAATTATACATTTGAATTAGGTACGATGATCTATCCTATGAAAATAATACTAGTCGCGTCTATAATCGTATAGCTGGAGGCGTATTCAGGAGCAGGTAGTGTCTCAAGTGACTACATGTACTCTTGTATTATAAACTACAAATTAACAAAGTTTTCGTGTTGCAGAAGTTGCAGCAGAACACCATACTATATTATTGAACGCGGTACAGTGATCATATTCTGCTCAAATAAACTATAAGCTATGTTTTCCCATGTACCTAATACCCAACCTGGTGAGATGAAAAAACCAGCGAACCGTACAACAATGGGCAGTGCATGTGAAATGGTAACAGTAAAATTTTGCATGCGTAATTATGCATGTGTGACGTGCGTGATGCAGTTGGTGCATATTCCTCTCATCATACGGGTTGTGATGAACGGTATAGACGCCTGCATGTGCCAAATTACAGGACCGATCGCCAATTTAAGGTGGTAGTTTCTCGCATGCAGCGGCTCATTTATTATATTGTGTTGTGGATGGCACGGAATATAGCAGAAGCATATCACTGAAGCCTACGTTGGACACAGTTTAGACTTGTCTGAATTAAAGCAATATATTTATGAATGTCTACCGAAATATTGTATGAAACTTTCAAATATATATCTATATGTTGTATGTAAAAGCACCCACCCGACGAAATATTTGTTTCGAGTAAATAGCTAACGTGTATATATCGTGTAATTGATATTCTCAAACTGTATGTCTGGTTGTGCCTGGAGAAATTGGGTTTATCGCATTCGTGACCTGTCTAGCTCCGGATTTACTAACAATATCCCGCGGCCCGAAATAAAACTATACTTGTTGCTCCAAGCTGTGCAAATGGTTCACTATTCGACTTGCGAGCGGTACAGACACTGATCAGACTGCGGTGGTGCGCAGGCTGATGTGGGTCTGCACTGGACGCATCAGCCGTTGGCCACTTGTTTCTCCAGTCAGAGCCACACATACACACACGGTCTAATTCAGTCTCGTAATTACGGTTGTATTGACAAAACGTACTTAGAATAGCACAATTCACTCTGGTCAAGAGGTTTATCGAAAGTTGTTTCCCCGAATATAATCACGTAGTTCTCCGTATGGCCTCATTGGCTGACAGATATAGATGCTGACGTATGTGTTTGTTATATGATATTTCTCCCACATGATTTTGTTGTGTGCTTGTTATATGGTAATTCTCCCACATGATTTTGTATCATTATATACACATACATGTGATAATTAATACCATTTTATACACTGATATACCAAGTGAATAGTAATAACATATGGCAGAAATAGCAACTGGGTGTAATACATGGATATGTCGGAAGGGTCCGGAAATATTATTTTATTCATTTAGTAATTGCACACTGAACAATTGCAAATGAATGGCGTAAGCTGAAGGATCTATACACACAATATACATGTATTATATTTGATGTTATGCTAATACTACAACCTGAATGTCTGACGAATGTTATAAGTATATTTTAATTAATGAGCTATTCTGGTTTCCCAAATGAAATACTATATGTGGCCCGCCACGAAATGGGTGGAGGGGGGGGGGCTTGGTGAGTGGTTTTGATCGGTGTGGAGAGGGGTAAAAATATTTCGTTAGAGACATCAACAGTTTTTCGTTAACTCAATAGCGAACAGCGTAGGTTCTGATCGGGCGGCGCTAATGCGCATGCTCATCTGGGGCTACGCTGGCCGCCAATTTGTTATCGTGGCGCGACACATATGTACACATTTGTTTAAGTAAGTATCTCATGTATCAAAATTACAGTTTAATTATGTGAATACTATGGTAGCAAAATCGTTTCATGAGCATACTTTCGTCTGTGTGTGGGCCGCCGGCTGAGAAAAGGAAGCGTACAACATTTACAACAATTGTGTATCATGATCATCTTGCACAGTATGGTTATGGTCTAATAGTTTTACTGACGACATCAAGATTATTTTCAGTGACATAATGGCGAACAACATAGGCCCTGATCAGACTGCGTATATGCACATACTGGTCTGGGGCTACGCTGGTCGCACACGTAGTAGGGTACGTTTTTCTCAGTAGGTGGCCCATACATGTATGCACGTTGTGCAGCCGATTTGAGATTATGTTATGATATCACTGACTGATATGCTAATTCAAAATTAGTTCTGTTATAGAGGAAGCAGACATACACACTACTGTAAATTGTAACGTGCGAATATACATGGGCCGCCGGGTGACAAAATGGACCTTATTTTAGCAATAATTATTAAATTATTTTGCACATTTAGGCTATGCAGTGAGAATATAATTAAATTACCAGAATATAATCATGATGTTAACGGCAGGTGAGCTCTCCACTGATGGAATGGCGATCAAGGTAGGCCGTGACCGGACAGCGCGGATGTGTAAACTGATCTGGGGGTATGCTGATAGCATGAATAGTAAGATCCATTTTGTCAACAGGTGCCCACGTGTTTATATTACACAATATCTGAGTTGGTGACCCTCGTTCTTTTTTTGTACATGTCATTATTGTCTTCACATGTTATCGTTGATGCAACTCCCACTTACTTCTATCATTTCTTTCTTTCTGTTCACATTTGGTGGACTCAACATCGTGGACCGGCGACGAATATGTATTGTGCTTGCTTTAGATAGATCAGATTTATAATACTACTTTATGGAATTAAAACTAGGAAGCTTTAATGTTAAGGGTATGGGATCAAAACACAAACGGCTACACCTTTTTCAATGGATAAAAGACAATGATTACGATATATGTTTCAAACAAGAAGCGCATTTCACAACAAGTGATAAAGCCCAGTGGGAAAAGGAATGGGGTGGTGATGGGTATTTTAGTGGGGAATATAGCAATAAAGAAGGTATATGTATTTTAATAAAACCGGGGCTTGATTATAAAATGAAACATTATGAACAGGTCATGACTGGCAGAATTCAATCTCTTAAATATGCATTTCTGAGAAAAGATTATACATTAATCAATATATGTGGTCAAAACGAAAACAGTCTACGATTTTACCAAGATCTCGATACATATACAGAAACAGTGGAAGTAGATACTTTAATAATAGGGTGCGATTTTAATATAATTTTAGATCCAGATTTAGACAAGAAAAATGGCATAAGAGACACAAATAAGAATACCAGAGAGAAAGTATTGTCAATAATTAATAAATATGAACTACATGGTATCTGGAGAATTCTTAATCCTAATACAAGGAAATTCACATGGCATTCAAACCACCAATATTCTGTCGTTTAGACTATTTTCTAATATCTGAAAATGTAATTAACAGAGTAACAAAATGTAAAATTACTACAGGCTTTAAGTCTGACCATTCTTTAGTATATTTTTGTTTACAGATTCAATATAATGAAAGGGGTCCGGGATATTTTAAGTTAAATAATAGTCTACTTTTAAAAACAGAATACCAACAACTAATTAGACGAAGTAGTTCTACCATTGTCGAAATCAACCAGCATGCTAATCTAAATACACTTTGGGAGATAATTAAAGGCACAATAAGAAATGAAACGATACAATTTGCGTCTACTGAAAAGAAAAAATATTTAAAAATGGAAAATAAATTAATAGAGGAAATAGATAAATTAGAAGCAGACTTCTCCAAAAAAATATCGGAAGATATTTTAATAGAAATAAACACCAAAAAATATATGTTACAGTATTTATATGAACATAAAGTTACAGGAATTATGTTAAGATCAAAAGCCGAATGGATTGAGGGTGGGGAAAAAAATACAAAACACTTTGCAAATTTAGAACGGAAACGGTCTAAAAATAAAAAAATAACTAGATTAACGGTAAATGGTCAAAATATTACGAGCAATGGTGAAATATTAAATGAACGAAAAGAATATTATAACAAATTATATACGAACAAAGAAGCTGAAAATACAATAAGAGCCTAGGCTCAGATGGTCTGACTGTGGAATTTTATAAAGTATTTTGGAATGACATAAAAATATATTATATGGATTCTTTTAAATTTTCATTAGCAAATGGATCACTAAGTGGATTGCAAAAACAGGGTGTAATAACCTTAATACCAAAAAAGGATAGCGATTTATCTATACTTACGAATTGGAGACCTATCTCATTACTTAATGTGGATTACAAAATTGCATCAAAGGCCATAGCAAACAGAATTAAAAGGTTTTACCAAATATAATAGATGATTCACAAACCGGATTTCTTAAGGGAAGGTACATCGAACTACATATGAATTAATGGACCATTTGATTGAAAATGAATCACCGGGTTTATTTTTCTTCGCAGATTTTGCAAAGGCATTTGATGCTGTTGAATATTCTTACCTCTTAAAAGTCATGAAACATTTAAATTTTGGCAACGACATTCTAAATTGGATTAAGCTTTTTTACTCTGTTGCAAAAAGCTGTGTTACAAACAATGGTTACTTATCGGATTTCTTTTCAATAAATAGAGGCGTACGTCAAGGCTGTCCTGTATCACCTTACCTTTTTATTATCGCCATTGCAATACTATTCAAAGCAATTATAAATGAAAAAAATATAATAGGGGTAACAATTTATGATATAGAAATTAAAAACACAATGTTTGCCGATGATGCAACTTTTGTGACACATGGTACAAGAAAATCATTTGAAAAGTTAATATACATATTATATGAATTTAGTAAAATATCTGGTCTCAACCTTAACACAACAAAATCCACAGTAATGCTCGTTTGTGCCTTAACAAATGTAGATCTGATTTTCTGTCCGGATAAGAAAGTCATTTGGACTTCTCTTAGTGCAAAAACGTTAGGAATTACGTTCTTAAATAATAATACAGATATCCACGAATATAACATCCTTCCGAAAATAGTAGAGTTTGAACAGTGTCTTGATAAGTGGAAACATAGAAACTTAAGTTTACTTGAAAAATTACAGTTATTAAAACGTTTGCTGCTCCAAAATTAATATATCCATTAACAGTTTTACACGACCCTCCAGACAACATGATCAAAAGAAGTAAAAACAAATTATTCGATTTTTTATGGGACAGTAAGCCTGATAAAATTAAAAGAAATATAATCATTCAATCCTACGAAAAAGGAGGATTAAAAATGTATATAGATAGTTTTATAACATCAATAAGAGCATCATGGGTAAAACGAATATGTGACACATCAAACAGAGGAAAATGGAAACAACTTTATGAAAAACAAATTGAACGATATGGTGGATTTCTGCTCTTTGAATGTAACATAAAAGCAGAAGATGTAAAACATATAGCGGAAGTCTTTAAATAATGTTTTAAAATCCTGGTCACATATTAACTATTCCTCCAAAAATGACACAGTATCAAAATAAATACTTTGGAATAATTCCAATTTAAAGCATCAAAATAAAACAACATTTTTCAAAGATTGGTACAATAAAGGCATTAAATATTTTGAACATCTATATGACTACAGAGTAAGGAATTTTCTACGATTTACTGATTTTACAGCAATATTCAATATATGTCCAGACGATTTTATAAAATATCAAAGTATTGTGAACAGCATAAGTCCATTATGGGCCGAGAAAATAAAAACAGAAAGCATCAACACAACTCCACAATCTACGTCGCTTATATCGAGAGTACAGGATAGCAAATATGTGAACAAATTACTATATACAAGACAAACACACACACAAAATATAGAAGAAAAAAGATCTGAACAAAAATGGACAAATTAATTTTCTGATGATGATATATGCTGGCAACAAATTTACACATTAGCTTTCGATTGTACAATAGACTCAACATTACGCAATTTCCAATATAGATATGTAATGCCTATCATTGGGACAAATAAACTACTCTATCGTTGTAGTATAGTAAATAGCAGTCTATGTGATTTGTGCTCTATGTATGTTGAGAGCAGAAAACACATGTTCTGGGAATGTATGCATGTCCAACTTTTTTGGTCACAGCTTCGAAATTATCTAAATGAAAAAGACTTAACATATGAAATAAATTTTCGAAGTATTTCTCTAGGAATAACAAATAAGGCACTGATGGTAAAACAATTTAATTTTATAATTTTGTTAGCAAAATACTATATTTTCAAATGTAAATATGAAAAGCATCATATTACTTTCGAATCTTTTGTAACTTACTTGAAAAATAGAATACATATAGAAAAAGAAATAGCGACAATGAAAGACAAAAGAGAACAGCATATTATTAAGTGGGGCAGGTCCAGCAGGTGTGAACACAGAGAAAGAAACCCTTACCTTCTTCCTTCTTTTTCATGCTCTGTATATCTCAAATACTTTACTCTCCCATACATTTCACTTTTTAATATAGTATGTAATCATTGTATTTCATTTAGCTATATTCTCTTGTAAACTTTATAAAATGTACATGTTGTATTTAAAAGTGGAAATAAACCATTTAATAACAAAAAACAAAAAACAAAAAAATTAAACGAAATTGCACAAAACGCAAAGAAAATAAGTGAATCACTCATAATTCAATGATGTGACAGTTAAAATTCAATTAAATATTTTAAAGGCGAATTTTGTTCACAAATTAATTCCTTATCGTGGTCATCTTGACGTGGAATTAACACCGTTTAATTTTAAAATTTGTGATTTTCTGTCACCACCTGTCAAGCGAAACAAATCAAACACACCGCCAATCGTGATATTCACACCTCGTTGGGCAAACAGATTAGCTGGCGACAGACTTACCTGTTCGAGCTATCAATAGCTCTTTACGTTGATTGACTGACCAAGGGACCGTGACTTCGGTTCGAGAGTTAGACTTTGTCGTAGTTCGAGTTTTAGGTAGAACAATATAAGATTTATATAGGGAAATTTGTAAGGACCACAGGACGAGTTCGAGTTTTCCGGAGTGTTCGACAGAGACCGGTTCGAGAGATCGATCTTCCACTGTATTCTCATGTATTGTACAGGGCGCAGACTAACATTGTTCTGATTCGTAATATAAAATGCATAGCTGATGTTAGTGAACATTTCAATCGAGTTCGCCCTTCGTTTACAAATACAATAAATTGCTAATGCAATTAGTCAGAGTGACATGCAACAAAAACACATGAGAATAATATGCCATTACAATATTCACGGAATGCTCCCACATGCCAGTCCTGTAATCGTTATCATATACACGTAAACATGACGAATTAATGAACCAATACGATTTGATTAAGGGAGATAATCTACATCAGCTGATACATGCCATACGGGTTTTATTGTCTAAGCGTTTGGTCGAAACGGGTCCAAATAACTCAGGTAAATTAAATAGTGCAGTATTATCGAGGATACGATAACGATGCGTAGAATTTCCGGTCTTGGCATGATTCAGACTTAGATGGCAGCATTAGAAAGTAACTAAATTATATGTACTCACCAATTCCCAGTGAAAGCTTGCGATCCAATGTGTCACAAAAATGTAATTGAGTCTCCGACTGATAGTATATGGTGCTAAATCAAATATATACTCCCATCCTAGTGCACGACTATCCTCATGTAGTATGCATGTCAATGTAAAACAATGTGCCAACCTTTGGCTTATACTTTTGCGTAAGTGGACTAATGTTCTAACAGTCAGTCTAGCTCGTGAGATACCTGGTGAATTAATCTGAGATACTTCAGTCATAAGTAGATATGACCTACTAGGTAATTAGGCTAGCATCCAAGTCTGCATATACAGTGTAGATCACCCAGATATAACCAGTGCAAAATCCAATACTGGTGGTCCGTGCACGGTTTCGGATAAAGCGCTATTCTCTTCAGCGGTTTATTCCACGGGAGCGATATTTCACACACGAATACCTATTCGATCGTCTGTACTAGGATATTCGATTATTATGCTCTACACTAGTATTGTGTGACCCGTGTTACAAATAATGGATGATAAAGAAAATAGTCGGCTACGATTCGTGACAATACTCCCCCCTGAATAAAAGTGTGAAACACTTAGCGGTAATCACGAGTTGTACCGACATTGTTTACCTATATACATATATACACATCCTACACAACTTTTACTTTTTGAGCCCCAGGATCTCGGCTATGGTGTGCTGTCTATGACTTAATTAGATCCTACTCAAATTATCTGCACCCACATTGCCTGAGCCCCTGATGGCTCTGATCATCATGCGATTGGGTTGCAACAACATCGCCCATCTCATCAGCCTGGAGTTTACAATTCAGGTACGTAAGTGGTTGATGATCTGTCTCGAGTACGAACTCTTTACCAAACAAATAATTGTGGAATTTTTCCACTCCCCAGACTACTGCTAAGCACTCTCTTTCTACAACGGAGTAATTTTGCTCCCTTGGAAATAGTATTTTGCTAGCGTACACAATTGGTAGTTGTGCCCCGTTTTGTTCCTGCAACAATATGGCCCCTAAACCTACGTCGGATGCGTCTGTTCTCAATATGAACGGCGTGTCTAGCTCTGGGAGTTTGAGGATGGGATCGTTAGTCAGCCCTTTTCAGGCTGTTGAAAGCATTCTCTTGGGAGTTTCCCCATTCAATCTTTTTCGGTTGACCTTTTTTCGTAAGATCTGTTAGCGGGACAGCTATCTCTGCAAAATTGGGGATGAATTTACGGTAGAACCCCGCTAACCCCAAAAAATGCCCTCACCCCTGTCTTAGTTTCGGGGACATCCGCTCCCTGTACAGCTGTGACCTTATCTGTGTGAGCTCTGAGCTCTTTCTTTCCGCTTATGGTAAGGCCTAGACACTCTAGCTCGCTGAAACCAATGCTGCACTTCGATGATTTCGCGGTCAGATTAGCACTGGATAATCGGGACAAAACCTGCCTTAGGGCCCTAACATGATCATCCCATGTTATGGTGAATATGATGATATCATCCACGAAGCTGTCTGCATTCGGGACACCGTTCAGGACTTGTCGCCATTCCGAAGGGCATTACTTTGAACTGGAAAAGGCCTTGGGGTGCTTCAAAAGCAGAATAGTGTTTTGCGTTCTCTGAGAGTGGTACCTGCCAATACCCCTTACTTAAATCCAGTTTCGAGAAATACTTGTATTTCGCTAATTTCGAGAACATTTCTTCAATTTCAGGCAATGGCTCAGTGTCAAAAATAGTGACTTTGTTAACCTGACGAAAATCTATACAAAAATGAGTACTCCGTCTTTTTTCCTGACTAGAATGACTGGTGATGAGTATGGGGATCTAGAACGTTCGATAGCTCCTAACTGCCAAATGTCTTCTGCCTCATATCTGTCTATGTCACGAACTTTGTACGGGATGGGATAACATTGTATCCGTAATGGGTCTGAGGTAGACAACTTAATGTCATGAATCTCTACATGGGTGCGCCCTGGTCTATCAGTCAGTACGTGCTCATACACATTAAGCACCCTTTGTAATTCTACTTTTTGTTTTGGTCCTTGAACAACCCTGGGGCTAAATCCACCCTGTCTATCGATTCTTGTGTCCCCATTGGACACGTCATGTGCTCATCGGCACTACACTCCCCTGTACCCGAATTCCCGTCAGTTATGTCGTCAATTAGCGCCGTGTTTATGACGGCTAGTATCCCCTTCCCTGGGCTTTGAGGCGTACGCTCTTCATAGCGTTTCAACATGTTCACATGGAATGTTTTCAGTTTCCCCTTCATGTCGATCCTATAATCCCAGTCATTTAGTACCTCCACTATATGGTATGGACCTTTCCATTGGAGTAACAGTTTATTCCTAAGTGGGGAGTAGTACTAACACTCGGTCACTCTCCTTATTCTTGCGGTCACGTGCTTTCCTGTCATAGTACTTCGCGTACCACTTACTCGATTTCTTGAGATTTTCTCTCGCGATTTCACATGTTTGCACGAGTTTCTGACTGAGATCCAGTACGTACTGGTATGTAGTTTTCACGCTTTCGTCAAGTTCCTTCTCAGACCACAGATACTTGAGAACTCTCATAGGACTTCTGACTGTTCTCCCATAGAGTAGTTCGAATGGGGAGAATGCTAGGCTCTCCTGTGGAACCTCGCGATGCGCGAACAACAACGCGTTAATGTACTTATCCCAATCCTTGGGACGTTCACTCGCCATGCGTTTAAGCATCTGTTTCAATGTACCGTTGAATCTATCCACCAACCCGTTGCACATAGGATGGTAGAGAGTAGTCGTAAGTTGTCTCAGTGATAATAGCCTACTGACCTCCCGCATTACGTTCGACGTAAATTGAGATCCGCAATCAGTCAATAATTCCTCAGGAATTCCTAATCGACTGAACATGTCTACGAGTGCCTCAGCTACTCGTTCTGCTTCGATACTCGGTAATGGTTCTGCCTCTGGATATCGTATGGCGTAATCTACTAGCGTTAGAATATACCGATTTGTATTATCCGTTGCTGGATAAATCGGTCCTACGATGTCTACGGCTACGCGTTTGAATGGCGTGTCAATCAGTGGCATGTTGCACGGCGGTGCCTTTATTACATGACCCTTCGAGATTGTTCGTTGACAAATGTTGCATGACCTGCAGTATTGTGTCACGTCACCGGACACGCCAGGCCAGAACAATTTTGCCAAAACGCGATTTGTTGTTTGCGTTACTCACAAGTGCCCTGACATAATAGATTCATGTGCCACCTTTAACACGGTCTGTCTTAGTTTTTCCGGAACGACTAATTGATAGTATTTTCTTTTGTTACCTGCCGTCTCAAAGTGTCGATACAGTAAATCTTTTCGGTACAGGAATGACGTAACGTTACCGTTCTTAGAATGTTTTCGGCTTCCGGTACCCACAGTTTCCGGTACGATTCATCATTTTCCTCAAGGGATGCAGCTCGATGCATGTGACCTCCTTGGGCAGTCTGGAGCTACGTGACCTTGACCTCCTCAATGGTAACATATAATGGTACGTCTGTCATTCTGTCTGTACCTTTCTCTACTACTATCTCTACTTCTCTCGCCACTTCTCTCTCTACCATAGTTACGTGATCTGTCATTGCCTCGATATCTCTCACCTTGACCTCTCACCTTCCTCTTATAACCTGTGTTACGATTCTCACTTTTCGCTCTATTGTCTCGGTTCTCTCTCTGTACTACGTACTTTGTACCGCCTCTGGTTTCCGCAAAGAAGTCAGCTTGCACTGCCATCTCATGTACTTTGCTAACGACCTTTTCCTTTAGAAAAACGTACAAGTCGCTACTGCAAGTGCTTAGTAACTGATCCATGAGCAAAATATATATCACGCCTTCGTAAGTACGTTCAACTTTGCCTAGTTCCAACCACCTACAAGATAACTCTTAGCCCTGTTGATATATTGAACAAATGTCTCACTCTGCTGCTCTGGCTTACCGTTCTTAAATTGCTTCCTAAACCCTTATACGGTTAAGTCAAACCTTTTGAGCAAGGATGTCTTCGATGTGTCATAATCAAGAGCATATTCCAACGATAAACGGGAGTAAACATCTAGAGCTTTGCCCCTTAATAATGTGCTAAGGTGTAATAAACATTGACCTTTCGGCCAACCTTGCACTTCCGAGTAACGTTCAAACCGTGCCAGATAACTATCCATATTGTCCTTATCCTGATAACAATATGGTAAGTGCGGACCTTGTGGTATCTTATGTTCGACTACAGGACTATAATTATCCGATATTCCAATTTCTGCTTTCTGCTATCTCAACTTTCTGCGTTGTCTCTAACTCGCGCATTTTGCATTCGTATTCTAATCTAACTTTTGTCATTTGCAAATAAATTTCCCCACCAGTGTAAATACGTGTTGGACCATGATTAGTCGGGGGGTGGGAAGGATCACAATACATACCGGATTTGACATTACCCAATAAGGCGTGAATCTGGTTGAGACTCGCACAGTCCTCGTGACAGTAGTGCTGAGACCCCGTATTCCAGAGGGCTGTGCATAGTACACTCCACCTAGTGACTAAGTGACTATATTGTTGAGATAATAGAAGGCAATCATGTCGACCATTAAAGAGTTAATGGACGTAGGCAGGGAATTAGGCTTAATTGGTATGGAGTTAAGGTCCTTTGTGAAAGAAGAGCAAGATAGATAGAGAGAGTGAGAGAGAACAGAGAAAGACAGGCTGAGAAAGATAGGTTTGAGGCTGACAGACTAGCAAAAGAGGTAGATAGTCAGGCTGAGAAAGATAGGTTTGAGGCTGAGAGACTAGCAAAAGAGGTAGAGAGACTGATTGAGAAAGATAGTATTGAGACTGACAGACAGGCTAAGAAAGATAGGCTTGAGGCTGACTGACTAGCAAAAGAGGTAGAGAGACTGACTGAGAAATATAGGATTGAGACTGGAAGACAGGCTGAGAAAGATAAGCTCGATTCTGCGAGACTGACTGAGAAAGATAGGATTGAGGCAGACAGATTGATGGAGGAACGAGAAATGGAAAAGGTAAGATAATTACCGAACATGCTTCGCAACAATTCGAAATTCAATTTTGTGTTGATTCTAATACGACAACCCTCGAGCATTCTGGATGCTTTTTGTTTGTTATTGTCTCTCTGCCAACACGCTATACAAATGTGGAGACAATACCTCATTTTACTCCGAATGACTTCCATATGATCCTGCCGCCTATTTCTCCCTTTCGACTGATTCCGATTATTTAGGTATTTAAGTCTTTAATAAATTGTTTCTAATTATGGAATGTATCGCGGAGGACATGCTTCGAAAGCACGGCGTGTTCGATCACTTGTGATTCACTGGACCATGTCCGCAAACCAAGTTCAATTTGTCGGAGCCACGAAGCGTAGAATCCTCGCAACCCCTACCAATTATACATTCCAGAATAATAAATAATTTTTTCAGCAATGTCAATCTACCAGATATTTCTTCTGTGGAAATGTTTTCATAAGAAATTTGTTCGATCTCACCTGTCGTAAACAACTTAAAGTCTAGTTCCTCAAATGTTACTGCTTTATCGACATATTCATATTGTAGGCTCGCGTGTGGCCAATTTTGTAGAAACGTTACTTTGTCTAAAGCTCTGGCCTCAATACCGAACTTCAATTTGATCTTAGACTGTTTTTGTTTAAAATGTTTTGATTTTGCTGAAGTTGCACCCTCAGAATCGGAGTCAGACTCGGTGCTATCAGTATCAGTATCAAGTAATCCTGTCTCTTTGAGATATCGATTGACATGTTTCTAAAGTTTGTCACTTTTCCTCAAGTCATTGAGTGTAAGCTTATCACTCATTGGAACATTTGAATGTAGCGACATAAAATTGACTTTGCCGTCTGCGGATGAACCGCCCGCTGGGCCAATGTTTTTGGACGAGTTAGAGAACGTCTCTAGTCGCACGACCTCCTTTCTGGACCTCTCCACTTTCTCCGGCAACAGGTCGCATACTCGTCACTGGCCTCGTCCTCGATACAAGATGGCGAGCCAGCTCCCATGGTTCCCGGCTCTGTCGAACCTCCGCTACTTTTTTCGGCACCCTCATGTTGACGTGATAATTTCCTCTTTTACTGGCGAGAACTTCCGTACTTCAAAGTCTAAGTTATCTGTATCAACGCCCGTCTCACCAAACGTCTTATAGTTTGCAATTGTATGTGCTGCACTGCGCTTGGGAAGCGCCCCAACCTCAACATTCCGACATCCTTGGTGCGTAGTAACCCGAATTTTATGTTCCGACTGTGTTTTAGTCTATCTTGCGACACCCTGCTATCCAAATGACATAATTTACCAAATGAAGTAACTTCAAATCTGGAAATACGGCAACTGCAACGCTGCAACGTGTCACAGGGCAGACAACTTTCAGCTAACTAGGAAACAATAAGGAAAACAAAATAGTTCTGTCTTATCCAACGAACAAACAACCTGTGAGGCGACTAAGATGCTCAGAAAGAAAGAGAAAACCAAAATTAAACGTGCACCAATCAAAGGCGCTGACATTAGATGGCATGGTCACATAACCACCAAGGTAACGAAACAATAATCTCTGGGCCCGGCGTTAGCTGGTATACATCAACTGTGCCGTAAACAGTGAAAAGAAAAGCCAACGGGATGCTCGATACGTGGTCAATTAACAATTGTTAGGTGAACCCAAAAGTTACCCAATTGTATACGATACGACCGTGTTACATGTAGCCAGACGACGCGAATATATTGGGAGACATGTAATGTTCTGAATGCAGCTTGAATTGTGACGAGGACCTATCATAAGACGCGATACGACAACGACGACGATGAACGAACTATGTTTACTTCGTTATATTTATTTCACGAATACGTGGAAAGGACTCTATTTCCGTATTACAAGTATTTAAAATTCGAAGCGCGAGAAGCGGCTAGTGCTTTTATAGAGTCTTGATAAAACCGACAAAATTAATGTAGAACCTAGACGTATGCTGGAAATGAGATCGGATAATGCGAAACGACGCATCGCCACTGTGAAATTAATCGGCGTTTCATTTCTGAATAATACTGCTCATAACTTTAGCTATCCCGATGTTGCTGTTGCTCAGACCGTTAGCAAAGGAACGCGGTAATCGAGTGATTTCGCCATAACAGACTATATTAACACGACGGTGTGCGATTACAGCCAACGTAGCGTATTGGGTGAAATGACGTATTTGACGGTGTGTGACCTAACTGCTTACGTAATATTAGACATAATGTCTCAAGGGACAGTGGGCGACTGGCATTAAAAGGGGATGGACGATTTTCTATATACTTCACTACCGACCCTGTAAGTTACACCAGTGTGTCTAGAAAAATAGGTTTATGAATATTTCTTGACTTTGGGAGGCTTGACTAGGTGTATTTTTTAGAGCATTTCATAATTCTACGAAACAGAATGTTAGCTCCGGTTGATTTTGACATCTTGGAAAATGCTGCATGCTATTCTGTCTCGCCGGTACGGTTTCGCGTCAGAATTTAAGGTATTTTTCGGGCATTTGTATCGAAAATTTGAGGTGGTTATAACCACGCTTTGGAATAATTTTCAGGAAATGGTGTGGTGTTACAAGCGATAGAACAAGACATAGCAAAGAATCTGTGCCTCATATTTTCATGAGAACAATTCCAACAAATTCATTCGTGTTGAAATTTCTGGCCAAAAATAGGTGGGTGGGGTAACTTTGTGAAAAATTAATTAAACACATCTGATGCGGTTACTGCATTTTTATTGTGGCGCGTGATTTGCGAGTATTTTCCTATACTTGTCGCAAGAGCATCTAATTTTTCAAGGTGTCATATTTCACCTCTAACCAGTATTGTTTGACAGAAGAATATTTCCCAAGATAACATCCAGCAGTTTTAGTTGACTGCAGTCACATATGCAGGATTCAGCAGGGCTAGAGGTAAGTATGATATTTTGCAGTCGATTCACCAAAAGGAATGCGTTTGACGTAAAATTGATGAAATTAGCAATATAGAGCGAGACGAGCAGTTTCGGTGAAAAAAAACATTTTCCCTTAAGGTCTCACGGGACAGTGGGCGGCTAGCTTTAAAAAGGGGTCGACGATTTACTAAATACTTCACTACCGACCCTGTAAGTTACACCAGTGTGTTTAAAAAATAGGTTTATGAATATTTATTGTCTTTGGGAGGCTTGACTAGGTGTATTTTTTATTTTTAGAGTATTTCATAATTCTACGAAACTGAATGTTAGCTCCAGTTGATTTTGACATCTTGGAAAATGCTGCATGCTATTCTGTCTCGCCGGTATGGTTTCGAGTCAAAATTTAAGGTATTTTTCGGGCATTTGTAGCGAAAATTGGAGGTGGTTATGCCCCCGCCTTGGAATCATTTTCAGGAAATGGTGTGGTGTTACAAGTGATAGAACAAGACATAGCAAAGAATCTGTGCCTCATATTTTCATGAGAACAATTCCAACAAATTCAGTCGTGTTGAAATTTCTGGCCAAAAATAGGTGGGTGGGGTAACCTTGTGAAACATTAATTAAACACATCTGATGCGGTTACTGCATTTTTATTGTGGCACGCGATTTGTACTTCAATTGCGAGTATTGTTCAATACTTGTCGCAAGAGCCTCTGATTTTTCAAGGTGTCATATTTCACCTCTAACCAGTATTGTTTGATAGAAGAATATTTCCCAAGATAACATCCAACAGTTTTAATTGACTGCACTCACATATGCAAGATTCAGCAGGGCTAGAGGTAAGCATGATATTTTGCAGTCGATACACCAAAAGGAATGCGTTTGACTTAAAATTGATGAAATTAGCAATATAGAGCAGACGAACATTTTCCCTTAAGGTCTCACGGGACAGTGGACGGCTAGCTTTAAAAAGGGGGTAGACGATTTTCTATATATTTCACTACCGACCCTGTAAGTTATACCAGTGTGTCTAGAAAAATAGGTTTATGAATATTTCTTGACTTTGGGAGGCTTGACTAGGTGTATTTTTTAGAGTATTTCATAATTTTACGAAACTGAATGTTAGCTCCGGCTGATTTTGACATCTTGGAAAATGCTGCATGCTATTCTGTCTCGCCGGTACTATTTCGCGCCAGAATTTAAAGTATTTTTCGGGCATTTGTAGCGAAAATTTGAGGTGGTTATGACCACGCTTTGGAATCATTTTCAGGAAATGGTGTGGTGTTACTAGGGATAGAACAAGACATAGCAAGGAATATGTGCCTCATATTTTCATGAGAACAATTCCAACAAATTCAGTCGTGCTGAAATTTCTGGCCAAAAATAGGTGGGTGGGGTAACTTTGGGAAAAATGAATTAAACACATCTGATGCGGTTACTGCATTTGTATTGTGGCGCGCGATTTGTACTTCATTTGCGAGTATTTTTCAATACTTGTCGCAAGAGCCTCCTTAACTGATTGTGAGAGGCAGTGATGTTTATAAATCAAGCGCCGACATCAGAAAAGCAGTGTCGCATAGTGTACGTTTTCTCTCGTGTTTTCTCATGTGCATGTAAATAAATCAGTATTGTCAATGTAATGTCGTATCATTTTGTGATTTGTTACCACTAATATAACATCATGGGTATCATAAACGCTGTTTATGGTGCTAACCTAGGTTGCCCAATTGATATGAGACGACACGGCAATCGATTCGGCGACGCTAATTATGACCCGAAACGGTTCTCGTGGTTGGTATGGCGAGACGGTCGTATAAGAGGATGTTGTCTATTGTTCCGAAATTGAAAGCTAATATGCAACGGTGAGGCTGGTAGTTTTATGTGAGGAGAGATCAGACTTCCGCGTTACTCTAGATGTGTAAAACGATTGTGCTACGAGACGAGTTCATCTGTCAAACTAATCACCCCATCAGCCTGTTGCATACTGCGTAAATAACGAACGTTACGTAAAATTCATTTATTACCACCCCAAACACCCCGCCTCGTAATCCGGTGTGGAACAGTTATTTAAAGCCGCCAGAAACGATTGAAAAAATCAATAAATGGTTAGCAAAACTGAAACCGTACACCGTTCATCGTCATGTCAGTCTGAAATTTACCAGAAGAAAAATGGTAATCCCCTATATTAATTATCAGTGGGAATTGGACACTGCGTATATGACTAACTACATCGAGGATAGTGACGGAAGCGGTTATTTTCTCTTGGAGATTGACGCTTGCCTATTTCCAATCTAAGAAAACTTTCTGCTGATTATGGTGATGATCATGATGATAATGCTGCTGCTGATGATGATGACACACCTGGGAAAATGGCAGGCAATGTGAATGCTTGTGACGATTGTGACGATTTATTCGCTTCTTCCCACGGCGTGCAACGACACATAAAGCGTGGCTGGTGCCCCGAAAACAAAGAACCGCCAGATAAAAATATGAAATTTGAGGAAAAAGAGCCCATGGAATATGATGACACCATAAATGATAACGATGGATATCTGTCATTGTGGGGAAATGCCAGAAGTGCTAATGAAGATAAATATAACAAGTTCTACAATCGGTTTATATCTGATATAAATTAAATATGAAGCTGAAGAATTAGCGGAATAACATGCAAGTCCCTACGATGAAAAGACAGGTATTATGAAGTAAGAGACATTAATTGAAAAATATTGGTTTCCGGTAGAAACAAGTTCACTTCACCACAATACCATAAACAAAGTGAAGGGCTTTACCGCAAAAGGTGTAGAGCAGACATGAGTTTCAGGATTTGTTTGAAACGGATAGAGGACGAGGAACATGAAGAGGACATTAAAACCTAAGATGAATCGGATATTGTAAATTAATAAATATCGTATCCTATAGACACACACGTCATATATCGTCCGCAATGGGTGTCTTCGCGACCGAAAGGAACCGATAACGAACTATTATGAATATTAGTAGATAATGAATATGCACTGAAATGTATTTATTGGATAAATAATAAAACACCTATATATCCGTTTGTATTTGCTGTCCTATTGCTCCAGTAGTCGGTATAAAACGATGTTACCCCCTCGTCACCACCATCTGGTAACATAGATACATGTATGTATAACATAACAGTTTGCGGTGAGGGGAGGGGGGTATACATTCTGTGCACGAACCCATATCGGAACAGTCTTGTGGGCCGTCATTTTGGATGGTAGACATATGGTCACCGGGGGTATGCCATTTCAGCTGGGAACACTCCTTGATATGCTCAAAGATAAAAATAAAAATATAGTTTTGATAGAGGTTATAACACATCAAGTAATAACATTATAATTACTGGGGATTTCAACATTAACACACTAAATCAACCAGCAACAAAGATAGACAACCTTATTGCCTCGTATAATTTCACTCAACTAATTTCAGAGCCAATTAACTTTACCGAACACTCACAGACTCTAATATACCTGATTATCGTGAATAATATACAAACTGTTGCCACAAGTTTTGTAGCAGACCCTTTCGTCCCAGACCTAATTAGGTACCACTCACCTACAGTAGTAGTTCTTACCTTCGCTAGACGTTAACACACCTCATTCAAACGCCAGATATGGAAATACGATGAAGGCAACTTCGAAAAAATATCGTCGACATCTAACTAACACGAACTGGGAAACTGCAATAACACCTAATGATCTAGAAACGTATGTTAATAACATCAGTTCCACTATCAGTAACGCAACGAAACAGTCCATACCGAATAAAATAGTAACTATAAGACCTAACGATGTACCATGGATGGAAGGTAATGTCAGAAAAGTAATAACACAAGCAATAAGACTGCATAAACAAGCTTAATATATCAATACGGAACAATCCTGGCTGAAATTCAGAAACAAAAGAAATAAAGTAACAAAACACATTCGAAAATCGAAACACGAGTAAAAGCAATCCATGATAGATACAATTAACCAAGACAATATCACAGCCAAATCATGGTTCAAAATGACAAAATCATTGTTATCCAATACAAATTGTAGCAACAAGATACCTATACAAATTGACAATAACACGACAGAGACTTCAGATATAGACAAAGCAAACCTATTGAATAAACATTTCTGTAGACAATCAAACGTAGATGACAAAAACAAAAACCTACCACAAAGTCATACAAAGCTCTCAACTATAGTTATATCAAAACAGGACGTAGAAGATGCAATCAATCAAATTGACCCTTCCAAAGCATCAGGTCCCGACACAATAAGCCATCGCCTGTTAAGAGAAGGAGTGAACGGACTCTCAGCACCTTTAGCCAACCTATTTAATACATCTATATCTAGTTCCATATTCCCGTTGGCATGAACAATGGCCAATGTAACCACGATCTATAAGAAATATAATCCTTCAAACCCCACTAACTACCGACCAATATCGTTACTTACTTGTCTAGGAAAACTTATGGAAAGGTGTATTCACAAATACTTATATAATTACTTAACTGCCAATAACATATTAACCCAGTACCAATCGGGCTTTAGACGTGGTGATTTTACAACTAACCAACTTGTTTGCATACACAATGACATTTGCAAAGCCTTAGATGAAGGAATAGAAATTCAGGTAGTTTTCTATGACATCTCAAAGGCTTTTGACAGAGTTTGCCATGGTAAATTACTAGCGAAACTCTCTACAGTAGGTTCTGATCCTATCTTTCATCGCGGAAACAGCGCGTAGTTATTCATAACACACACTCAGATTGGTCAAACATTAATGCTGGTGTGCCGCAGGGTTCAATCTTAGGTCCCCTCTTATGTATTATATATATCAACGACATAGTCAATGAAATTCAGTCCAACATTAAACTATTCGCTAACGACACAAGTATATATTTCATAGTCGACGACCCAAACACTGCTTCACGTATTCTAAACTCTAACCTTGATAAAATACACAAGTGGTCGAATGATTGGCTTGTAGATTTTAACCCAGATAAAACTGAAACTATGTTGATATCCAGAAAACAAAAAAAACTACCACATCCTCCTCTTCTTATGAATGATATCGTAATCAAACAAGTTGAGACTCATAAACATCTAGGCGTCGTATTCTCAGACACTAGTAAATGGCATCCACACATTTCATCAATTATCAGTCGTGCGTGGCAGCGTATTGGGATGCTTCACTCTCTACAATTTCACTAAATACAACATCCTTAGAAAAAGCGTACGTCTCCTTCATATGCACATTGCTCGAATATAGCCATAGTACATGGAATAATTGTTCAGTAAAATTAAAGAATGAGCTATAATCAATCAAATTGAGGCCGCGCGAATTGTTACTGGGGCCACAAAGCTCTGCAGTTTACAAAAAATATATACAGAAACCAAATGGGAAAACCTCGAAAAACGAAGAAAAAAGCATAAATTAATTTTATTCTACAATATGAAGAAAAACATGACACGACCTTATCTAACTAACTTAATTCCGGAACAAATACAAACTCGTTACAGGTTAAGAACGATGGAGATTTTCCAACAATTCAATCCGGTACTAAACTGTATCAATATTTATTTCTCCCTTCTACCATAACATAATGGAACTCATTACCTTTGAATACAAGGAATAATCCCACATTGAATTCATTCAAACATACACTAAATGCTAACATTCTTAAGCCACCATCCTATTACGCTGCTGGCGATCGACAAGGCTAGATTATATTAACTCGGATCAGGCTAGGGTGAAGTGCTCTAAACTTCGACGTATTCCGAAAATCAATAATCAATAGTGCAACATGCGCCTCTGGGTCAATCAAGGATGCAAAGCACTACATTCTCTCATATCCGCTTTACACCAATCAAAGAAAACGATATTTATCATCGCTGCCCTGACCCCCATTCTCAATAATCTAATATATGGTAGCGATTTCCAAAACGATAATGAAAACAGTATTGTATTCCGAAGGGCTCAACAATTCATTATTGCCTCTAATCGCTTCACTGCATGATGGCACACGACTCAGACTGATCGGTTTGACATAGTCAGTAATAGTACTTGAAGTGTCTATTAGGTCAACGTCTATCTACAGAAGATAACACCAATGGTTTGAGATGCATGCATGGGATCTAAACTTCTTTCTTTCTTCTTCAATAATTAACCAAACTTGCCTATGTATACACTGTATGTATTCCAGCCACATTACCATTTACTGATGTCTTACGTAAGGAGAAGAATTCACATAAGCTCACATTGAGCTTGTTTTCTAATCCTTATTCACAATATCCGTTCATCAATGGTGACGTATACATGTATTCAATCTGAAATAAAATATTGTTTAAACTAATTACTGCGCTAAATCTCTACCGGACGATCGTACTGCAGCGCGCCCTATTTGGGTGCGCATTGTGGAACAATATATCTGCAGCCAACATACATAAACGAGAAACAGTTAATTACTTCTGTGTTAAAGTGGCCCATTCCTTTTCGAAACAGACACGATCCGTATGTGCTCTTTGAATGTTACATTGACACACAGAAGTTGAACTTCTTTGGTATGTTGTGTAGATGGGATAATACACATAACGTGAAATACCTGTTTACCCATAGACTGTATCAATACTGAACAAACACTTCTCATGTACAGTTCGGGTTTATTCCAGACTTGATTCGACTGCTACTGAAATACAATTTATGGGACAATCTAGATTCGTTCATAATAAATGTTCAGTCACTCTAGAAGCAAGTCTGGAAACGGCAATATAAAACAGCTACCCATTTGGCAGAGAATGCGTGCTGGAAATCGAGCATGACGAACGACGACCAATTTGTGAGATTAATAAACATTCAACCGTCTCTTACACCATCGAATATTTGGTATGCCCCACTGACTTCTCCGTCAAATTTGCCTTCCTGCACGTTTGCTGCCAGACTATGTACTGTTAGAGTAAACTTTTCAAACCAGACGTTGCTAAGCTATGTGATAAATGCTGGGCGGATTACGATAACGAACTTGCCCATTTATTTCGCGAGTATAACGATATTGCCGTTAGAACAGTGTTGCACAAATTCTGGCGGACCATTTGCGAGCAATTTGGTACGCCACTATATGACTATTTATCAAACTTTGATACAGATACGATGATCATACATGCTTTAGGCGGGAAACAATAATTAAGTATGAACTTTATGAAGAAAAATTACTATGTGTGGTCCATAATATTGTGCGCACGTGCCCTTAGTGGCATATACTCAGCTTAAGTCACTAAAGCTAATTGGTTAGGCGTGATTAAGTGTGACCAAGTGTCGCTGAAAGTTGGTTTTGCCACGAGTCTGCTTTATAATTGCTTTGCATGTATTTTGTAAATATTGTTTCTCTTGTTTCCATGTAGTTCACTCTCCTAATTTTGGAAGAAATAAAGATATACATACATTTAGAAAAAAACGAATAATCTCCCCTGCGTAGTACACTTTTTAATAGCATGTATTTGAATATAACGCATGTTGTAACGCATGCGGAATTTGCAATTGATTGGTATAAGAAGTAATTAACTGTGCATAATGCGGGCAACCACATTTCGGATCGCTGAGACACAGTCACTTTAAAGCAAACAGTGTAGCTTCAGATAAGCCTGCTTGTAAAATATATTTTTGAAATGCCCCTGTTTTGACATAATGGAATAACCCAGAAATCAGCATGGACCTATAAATATTGCACTTTTATGAATAAAAATATTAATGGTTAAATGTTGCAGGCCTTGAGCCAGCAATAACCCCTCCCCCCTCCCCCCATGTGGGATGTTTGGTGTGTATGATTTTAGGATTAAGTAGTCTATTGTCTATCAATTCTGGTTGTCTGCGCTCAAAAAGCCTCTGGATAAACAAATGGCGGCCATTTTACATGATGGCCGCCGAACAGTATTATATTGTTTCATTAAGGACTGTTAACTTTCAATCTGATCGATATTAACCAGGTAAATTGCTGTAATTAAGTCACAATTTGAATGTAAAATGACTTAGAATACATCTTACATTTAATTACATCCGTCAATGGCAATATATTTCAAAATGGCTGCCGAAATATGCTGTTTTACAATATTTTTCTGCGAGTCGTGTGCTGTCACGAACACATGCAGACATTTATAAAGTTGAAACAAACATACATTGCTATCCCCCACAAATAAATGGAAAATACAGGCGATAGTGATGCAATAGCCATCCACAATTGGCAGAACAGTCAAAATGGCGGTCAAAATGTTCTTATTTTGTTCGGTTCTTTACTGTATGGAGTTGTTAAAAACAGCATTGCATGCACCGATTACATGTATACATACCAGTTTGAGGTATACAAATCAAATCATTTGATAACATATACATATCCAGGTATACAATGCTATAATATATATTCAAAATGGCCGCAAAAATGATCATATGTTCAATAATATTGATGATGAAGCTGCATTTTTCAGTAATTAAACAACACTAACATTGTTATGTATATAATGTGATATTCGGCCTATTTTCAAAGACAAATACAGATGTATTTCAATCAGTTGGAGTATTGAAGAATTGTTTCAAAGTGTGTCAAAAATGGATTGACTGTTGACAAGGAATACAATGTTATTATTGTTAACGAGCACACTTCTGACAATTAAGCGAGCATGATGATCATTGGCCAAGGCAGTATGTAGTATAGTATGATAAATGGCATGGGCATGCTTATTGCAAACATGCATGGCTTTCTCCCACATTAAGCAACTCGCATATGTCTTCGCATGTGACAATAATTTAAATTAACCCTTGGTCGTGAGCTGGATTGGAAAATAAATGCAATACATGGTAACGATAAGTAATTGATGCAGTCACTGATGTAATCAGTTCTACACTAACGACTACATGTGGCGATTTCATTCTTCTAATTAAACATTATTGAAACTAATACACCAAAAACCAAACCATATGCAGTGTCACCATGACTGTCGATCAGTTTCAAGATGGCCATCAACATCGTCGCTTTTGCAATTAGGAGATGTGATATTTACGGATCTGTAAGTAAACTTTTAATACAGCTTAAATTTCGAAAAATGTTTGCCGGAGGAGGTCCCGCATCATGCGATGATACCAAACTCTGCTAGCCCATGAAATATACTCGAATAAATGCCTCTGGTTGCTATAGTAATGTAATATGATTGTCCATCAGCGGTGTAATAAATTTGAAAGACAACCATACGGATTTTTCTGCGGATTCAATGCCAGATAGGGGTATATGGAGGCAAATACGTGTCTATTAACGACACACTACGTGTGTTATGTATGTGCAAAACAGGTGCAATGTAACTATAATTCTGCATTCAGTAAGTAAATTTACACATGGTAACTGATTATAGAGTTGTTTGATCATTAGAATGACCTATTGTCAAATAGAGAAATATATATTCAGACGACCCAAAGAGCCAGCAAAACACACATCTGTGGTACATTGCGGCAGAAAACGCCTTCCACAAACCTGATCCTTACCGCCTGCGTAAATAGTTAGAATGCCATGTGGACAATAGTTCAATTGCATAGTAAAATCCAAAATGTTATGTATCTCGATGTTGATACATTGCATAATATGCTATAGAGATACGTTATGATTCACGGGGATTTAAATGTAAATTGATGGTCATATGAGTATGTGTGGCTACACGTGGTAGATGTACATACTTCTTAAACTGGGCTAGATTTATGTTTGAATATTGGCTTGCACATATAGTAAATATTGGTCATTTGATACAACAGGTGTAGAATAACACGTGTGCTATAATTAAGAACACCGTATGTTGAAATAAATTGGACAAAATAGATTGTGTATGCGTACATAACAGCTATATGAATATAGTGGATATATTTGAAGAGCATATGCATGCTTTTAGAAAGATGATGCACATTCAATGTCTTAGTTTATATGAAAATTATGAAATGGTATATCAACCTTGCAGGTTATCAAATGTCACAATTATGAAATCATAGTTAAATATTTACTTACATTGCCTCACTTACAAAATACAATATCTTCCTGGGTGTCTCTCAAATAAGGCTAATGTAGCAATATACATGTACCTGCATGTATTAGGCAATAGCCATGATGCATGCACTGGTGTGCACTTACACTGGTAACTGATGACCGTGCAACACATAGGAACACACACATTCTAGTATGACACATACTTTATTTCAGTAGTCATACAAGTTATACAGTTTTACTATATACATGATTTACATAAGTACAGGTGCGAACAACACATTTGAATCCTGTTCTTGATGATGACTCGGAATGGGTTGAGGGTATATCATTGGAATTGTCGATAAATAGTGTGTACATTACGTGAAGCCGGGATATATCTCAGTTTCATCGGTTCTACTACCTAATTTTATGTTTATGTCACACAAATTCATTTACTTACTGGGTGTCATCTTGGAAGTGTATAACACTCTATTTGTCCTGTTTTACTTCAGCTTAGATTGCTCTTATTATTTACAGCTATCTTCACGTGATCTTAAAAGTTCTGTATTTTAGTATTTACTGTGTCATACATAGAGTAATATGTGCTACAAATCATCCATTCAGCATTGTGGAAAATGTATATTTTCTATACCCAATTTGCAAATTAGTAGCTACGACCTATACTATTGACAGTCATAATTATATTTATATATTTATTTTACTTAATGGTGTGTAAAGGCCTGTCAACATTTGAGAGTAATAACTATATGTATCAGAGACGTTCATGTTGGAATACTCAATATATTGAACATGGTAATTGTCTTGGTTGCATACATAGGAAATACATAGGAAATGTACATATAGAGAGACGAACAGACATTCATTCTGTATCTGAAATGTGTGTGGATAACTAATATGTGACTGGACGGGATAAATGGGGCTCATGGGATTTGCGACCAGTGTGGCTCCTGATCAAATAGCACTCTCCTATACCCTGATAATGATATAGTATTCTTGTTAGAAGCATGATGGGTGTTTCTCTGATGGAATGGCGAACAGTACAGATCCTGAACAGATTGTGCGCATACACAGGCTGATCTGGATCTACACTGGTCCATTTCTCCAGTCACAGTCACATACATGTATACAGGTATTAGTAGCTACACGTTCACATGAACCTTTGAAAAGTATCTGGCAGCGTATAAAGTAAGACAAGTGGGGAACATATAGTGAACATTACTTTGTTTTAACATTGCATCATCTGCTGTAGACATTATGTAATCTGAATATGGGCATTCACTATATATTTCATACACTAGTAAGTACAATTACCATTGATACAATTAATATACACCTATAAAGATTTGCATAATGAGACATATAGGGTATTTGTTACCATCACTAAGAAAATGCGAAGCGGACGGACAGACGGACGAACACTCGGTCACTCTGTATCAAAGTGTGCACGGATAGCTATCAGTAGTGTATATGAGTTGTTGCATATGAATTTAACAATTTATAAGTAAGTGACAGTGCATAACATAAATGAAGTTAATTACATGTAAAATTCCCATTGTAAAATGTGTGGGTGGGGTATGGTGAAAAATACTTTTTATTTAACATTGTATCAAAGACTGCAGACATCAGATAATCGTCATATATGCAATTATCATGTCTAATGATCACTACTACGTACCATTGACACGAAGAAAATACAAAAATACCATGTGTTTATGGAGTTCTTAAGGTAGGTGTTTTGCCATTGAAATTCAGTGGGTGTGGTAACAAAACGTGCACAATTCTTCATCTGAAGAAGCAGATATTATTTATTTGAACATTATCCTATTGTATTGTTATGAACACATCAGAAAACATACAAAACCGCCATATCAGTTGTTACTAATGAAAAAAAAGTCGAATTTTAATGAAAAATGTGATTTTTCATAATTGCAATAAGTTCGAGGGTAGTATACTTCCAAATTGTGCCAAACATTCATCCAGCGGGTTACAGAGCGCAGACGTACGGCATATAACTCGTAATTGAATGTAGTTTCAGAAATAAATATGTCTGCAAAAGTCCCACATGAGGGGGGGAGGCATTTCAATTTTTGGCTGACGGCATATTGTGGCATGAAAGACAGAGTTGTCTTAAAATCATACCATATTTTACTCCGATATTACAATTCTACAAGGTACGACACTCGCCATCTTTCCAACCAACGGGAGTAGATTATTTACGTTGTGCCCGGCCCGATAATTCAGTAATTGTAACGCGCGCGAAGGCCGGGGCCCTGCTGGTCCCGGCCTTCGGGAAGTTACAAATACTGAATTAGAAAGCCGGGCCCAAGGTATATTAGTACCAGTTTCCTTAAACAGATGGCGAGTGTCGAACCTTATAGATGTTTATAAGTACATGCCCACTCAGTAGGCACAACATGTTCTTTATAGTAATTAAATAAGTGTATAATTGTGTCATTATTCCGCCAGTTCTAGAAATTACGAGTGCCCGCTATACAAAAATACTCATTTAGTAATATTTATTTTCTGATAGTGACTCAGGGTGGCTTAAGGCTATTTTCGTATGCAAATGAGGCATGATATTTTTTAATTATTTATACTAATTAAATGTGTCACCTGAACAAATAATATTT
This sequence comes from Conchocele bisecta, assembly GCA_029237695.1. Lineage (NCBI taxonomy): Eukaryota > Metazoa > Mollusca > Bivalvia > Lucinida > Thyasiridae > Conchocele > Conchocele bisecta. Next base: position 128,736,136 of record CM055266.1, read on the forward strand.
TCTACAGATTATAAAGTATGATCATTCCACACCAAAACATAAATACAGCTAATAAATAGTACTGTCCGTTAACATTTTAAGGAAACACGGCTATCACTTTTGATATCAGTATGGAAATTACGTCTGATATAAAATATAATAATGCCAATCAATACGTGGGGTAATGGTGAATGAATGGGTTGTTTTTGCCATGAAAATGTTATATCTACAGAAATATACAAATCTATCTGTATCCCTATATTATAGCTTACTGAGTGGGCATGTACCTCTGATGTCGGAGTAAAAGTAAAATTATTTATGATTACAATACGAGTTTGTCGTGCCTGTGGAAGTAAAATGGTCATGCTGACATTATCTCAACTACTGTAGACGGCAGTTACTGTATTTTTCTTTGGTACTCTCCGGTAACACCCTGGTGCTGCACTACGCACCGGCGAAAACGTTTCACGTCGACAAAATACACCGGTTTCCTGACGACAATGTGTTTATGTAGCATACAGATCTGGGAAATTGTTTTTTCGCAATAAAATCAATATTTGACAAAAATTTCCAAAATAAAAAGAAGGCCCTTTCTTAAATTTTGCTTTTATTTAATATCATGGAAAATAATGTTGTTTTTGCATTGTTTATTTAGCCGTACAATTTGGGCAGGTTTCGTGAAACAAACAGTAATTGAAAACGTTGATAAATCGGTAATTAAGACATTTCCTGCATTAAAGAAACAGGCACGCACGAGCAGTTAAATGTTGACACCACACACATATATAAAACTAACATAGTCCGAATGTGTTGGCATATTGGTATTAATAATAATACGCAACAAAAACATAACATTTGTGGTATAAAGGTGTTATATTGCATACATTATGGCCAACCTTATGAAATGCATAATCCAGTTTCTTGGATATTTATATGCAACTGCGCTGTTTCAGCAGCCACAGAATGGTTATTGCAATCGCAATTCTCATATGTCATAACTGACATGTTATACAGTGGCTATAAACCAATTTCACGATAAAAAGAGAAGTGTGTAAATCCAAAATGGCCGCAATTTTGTACACATTTCGTAAACAATACATTTAACTTTGATATCAATGTCGGTACAACATGCCCGTTCAAAACTGCAAAGATCACACGCATTTTATAGACATTCGTTGACCTACAGCTTATTAAAAGCATGAAAATGAACATTAATTTGCATATCTATGATATCCATTACTGTAAAATTGGAACAGCAATTTCTGGAATTCAATATTACACAAAATATATCAGCCAAGAGCAAACCGATCAGCTTCGACGATTAAACCATTGGCATGCCTAAAGAAGTTTTTCAATACTCGTTAGAGGCAACTTTGATTTGCATACTTTCAAAATGGTCACCATTTCGTACACTATGTGTAGCAATGAAACTAAACCCCCATACACATTATATCGGTAGCGGTTGAATAACAATGATAATTGTGTATTATATATCATTTTTAGTATGACTAGAAGCTGTAATACATACCCGATTTTAGATTTACAATATATTGTACTGTGTGCTTATGATGCGATTTGGGGACAGTACAGGTATTTGTTTGATGATTGTTTGATGATTGAAAGTATAATATCCTCTACCAACGCTCATTAGTAATATTATATCTGTCTGATTGGGCAGATTGTGGACATCATGTGTTATTCAATTTTGTATTTTGTCTCATGCATTATGGTAATGCACGGCATTCAGTGCAAGAAGAAACGTTAATATGAGTAAGAAAATTAACACAATTCATATGACAAAATTAAATTTAAGCGAAATTAGGTAACATAGCCAATTAATATAATATAACATACATGCACTTTCAGCGAAAATGTAATATATGCACGAAATTACCGCCAAATAAGACTAAACGAAAGTTAGAATTGTCGAAATTACACTACTTTTGTACACTGTTCTGTTATTACCACCTTCTGTACGTACACTTAAACATGTAAGATAGATGAATGTCCATGCAACCAGCATGTGATATGAATATCATGAGTACATGTATATGAGTCGGACATACCTGTTTGAACATGTAGCGAACATTATATATCTCTTCATGCATGTAATAGTTTGTCCGGCCTCATTGCTTACTTTATGTTGATACCCATCACTATCGCCGAACACAACTATCAAAATAATGTATACTAAGCGGTTCACGTTCTATTTCTAGCTGATTGCCTGAGTGTGAAGTTGTTGGACCGTGTACCGCTAATGGTGGAATCCATTTTAGTGTCCATTCAATACTCGACTTACCTACGCGTATTTGGTGCATTATCCTTATATTCCAGTCAAAGAAGTGGTGTTCGGTCTGGCGGATGTATTGATTAATATTTACCATGTACATGCATGCCTAATCATTGGCATAACCTGTGTGTATACACAGGCGAGTTTCAGAGTAATCAACCGTATGTATGTTAATTGTTCGACTTGCATACCGTACAGTGATACAAATTCCACACAAACGCAATTTAAAAAGTCCTTCTCGTTGCAACTACACACACACACTCTGGAATGGTACATGTTTTTCATAAGCATGAATTCCATGGCCAGCAGAGTATGATTCAGAAATGTAGGTATATTTAATAATATAGCAATGTTACATATTTTTTAAACCAAAATGTATTAAATCAATACTCCAACTGCTGGTCGTGGATTGCATGTCTGTGTCACGTTGAAAGCTCCGCCGCTATGTTCGTGTTATGTGTTTAGCCTGATGCATTATGGTTCTTCTATACATCGGCTCATGTGTCTCCTTTGGGTAGCTTGTTATATATTGTCCATAGCATTGCATGCACAAAGATAATGAGATATGACAACAACGAAACATTTATGAAACGGACACAGAAATTATTTATTCATATGGGTTGTTTATCAGATCTGAAAAGATAACAAATATAACTAGGAATACATGTATAAACTTCGATCATGAAACAAGGCTGCCAAAATGATCAGATGTTCAATGATATTGATGATGAAGCTGCAGTTTTCAGTAATTAAACAACACTAACATTGTTATGTATACATAGCGTGTGATAGTCTGTTTATTTTTAAAGACAAATAGGGATGTATTTCAATCAGTTGGAGTATTGAAGAACTGTTTCAAACAGTGTTCAAAATGGATTGACTGTTGTCATGGAATACACTGTTATTATTTTTTAACGAGCACACTTCTCACAGTTAAGCAAGCATGATGGTCATTGGCAAAGGCAATATCATTATGGTATGATGAATGGTATGGGTATGCTTATTGCAAACATGCATGGCTTTCTCCCACATTAAGCATCCCGCATATTTCTTCATATGTGATAATAATTTAAATTAACCCTTGGTCGTGAGTTGCACTGGAAGATAAATGCAATACATGGTAACGATATGTAATTAATGCAGTCACTCGTGTAATCAGTTCTACATTAACAACTAAATGTGCTGTATTCATTCTTCTAATTAAACGTTATTGAAACTAATCCACCAAAAACCTAATCATATACAATGTCACAATGACTGTCGATCAGTTTCAAGATGATCATCAACATGGTCGCTTTTGCAATTAGGAGATGTGACATTTACGGATCTATATGTACATTTTTAATACAGCTTACATGTCAAAAAATAGTTGACAACACCCTTAGCCTGAGGAGGTCCCGCATCTTCCGATGACACCAAACTCTAACCCATGACATATACTCGAATACATGTCTCTGGTTTGTATAGGAATGGAATATCATTGTCCATCAGCGGTGTAATACATTTGAAAGACAACAATGAGGATTGGTATGCGGATTTAATCCCAGATAGGGTATATGGAGGCAAATACGTGTATATTAGCTACAAACTACGTGTGGTATGTATGTGTTAAACATGTACAATGAAATATAATTCTGCATTCATTAAGTAAATGTACACATGGTACATGACGATAGAGTTGTTTGATCATTAGAATGCCATTACCTGTTGTCAAATAGAGAAATATATATTCCGACGACACCAACAAGCCAGCAAAACACACAAATGTACAATGCGGTAGAAAACGCCTTCCAAAAACCTGATCCTTACAGCCTGCGTAAATAGTTAGAATTTCATGTAGACAATAGTTCAATTGCGCAGTAAAATAAAAAATAAAAAAATTCTCGATAATGTGATATTGATTAGATGAACATTTTGATACATTGCATAATATTTTATGGAAATACGTGATCATTCATGGGGATTTAAACGTATATGTATGGTCCTATGCGTGTGTGTGGCTACACGTGGTAGATGTGCATACTTCTTAAACTGGACTAGAATGATACCAGAAATGGCTTTTTCAGACTACATACATACTAATGTTGGCTTGTATATATAGTTCTATAATTACACATATGAGCTTGGAGGACGTATGCATCTTTTCATAAGTCATACATACGTTTAGCCACATTTGTCAAATATTCATTTCGGCTCAGTATGAAATGCAAATACTACATTTAAGCGATGTACTTGTATATATGCAATATGTAATGACGCTGTTATCAAAATGTTATACAGGTATATGGTATGCAGGTATATGCCAACCGAAACTATTACACGTTGATTATAAACCTACATCCTTTTTGGTAACTAGAATAACACGTGTGCTATAATTAAGAACACCAAATGTTGAAACATATTGGACAAAATAGTTTATTTATGTGTCCATAATAGCTATATGAATATAGTGGATATATTTGAAGAGCATATACATGCTTGTAGAAAGATCATGCACCTTAAATATCTTTGTTTATATGAAAATTATGAAATGGTATATCAACCTTACAGGTTATCAAATGTCACTATTATACAATCATGGTTAACTATTTATTTACAACACCTCACTTACAAAACACAATATCGTTATGGGTGCCTCTGAAATAAGTCTAATGGAGCAATATACCTACATGTATTAGGCAATGGCCATGAAGCATGTACTGGTGTGCACTTACACTGGTAATGGATGACGGTCATACACATGATACATATTGTATTTCAGTTGTCATACAAGTTATACAGTTTTACTATATACATGATTTTATAAGTACATGTGCCAACTACACATTTTAATGCTGTTCCTGCTGATGACTCAGAATGTGTTGAGAGAATATTATTGGAATGCACGATAAATAGTATGTACATTATGTGGAACCGTGATATATCTCAGTTTCATCGGTTCTACTACCTAACTTTATTTTTATGTCACACAAACTCATTTACTTGCTGGCTGTCATCTTGAAAGTGTATAACAATATATTTGTCCCATTTTACTCAAGCTTAGCTTGCTGGTATTATTTACAGCTATCTTAATGTTCATGTATGTACTACAAATCATCAATTTAGCATGGTAGAAAATGTATATTTTCTAATCCAATTTGCAAATTAGTACCTATGACCTATAATATTGACAGTAATAATAATATTTATTTATTTATTTTACTTAATGGTGTTTAAAGGCCTGTCAACAGCTGAGAGTAATACTTATATGTATCAGAGACATTTGCATAAATATGAAATGGACATATAGAGAGACGAACAGACATTCATTCTGTATCTGAAATGTATGAGGATAACTAATATGTGCCTGTGACTGGAGATATGAGGCTTATGGGATTTGCGACCAGTGTGGCTCCTGATCAAACAGCACACTCCTGTATCCTGATAACGATATATTATGCTTGTTGGAAGCTCGATGGGTGTTTCACTGATGGAATGGCGAAAGGTGCATATCCTGATTAGAATGTGCGGATACACGGACTGATCTGGATCTACACTGGTCACAAAACCCATAAGCCACATTTCTCCAGTCACAGCCACATATAAAGGTGTTTGTAGCTACATGTTCATATGAACCTTACACAAGTATCTGGCAGTGTATAAAGTAAGAACAAATATTACATGTAAAATGGTCATAGTAAATTCAGTGCGTGGGGAACATTTAGTTAAATCTACTTTGTTTTAACATTGCATCATCTGCTGTAGACATTATGTAACCAAAATGTGAGCATTCACTATATATTACAAACAATAGTACGTACAATTAACACTGATACAATTAATAGACAAAAAGATAAATTTGCGTAATGAGACATATAGCGTAGGTGTTACCATCACTAAGTAAATGCGAAGCGAACGGACAGACGGACGAACACTCGAACACACTGTATCTGAAGTGTACATGAATAGTTATCAGTAGTGCCTAAGTAGTTGCATATGCATTTAAACAATTTATAAGTAAGTGACAGTGCATAACATAAATTAAATTCATTACATTTAAAATTCCCATTGTAAAATGAGTGAGTGGGGAATGGTGAAAATTACTTTGTTTGTAACATTGTATCATAGACTGCAGACATCAGATAATCGGCATATATGCAATTAAAATGTCAAATGGATACTACTAGGTACCGTTGACAGGAAGAATATACAAAAGTACCATACGTTTATGGAATTATTAATGTAGCTGTTTCGCCATTGAAATTCAGTGGGTGGTGTAACAAAACGTGCAAAATTTTTCATCTGAATTAGCAGATATTATTTATTTGAACATTATTCCATTGTATAGTTAAGAACACATCAGAAAACATACACAACTTCCATATCAGCTGTTTCTAATGATTCAAAAAGTCGATTTTCAATGACAAAATGTGATTTTTCACAATTGCGAAAAGTCCGAGGGTCACATACAGCACAGCACGCGTGATTGAATTTAGTTTCAAACAAAATATGTCTGCGAAAAAAAGACTGGGGGGGTTCCATTTCTGGCTGACGGCCTAAATAGTCTTGGTTCCAATAATTTAGCTAAACCATCAACACAACCTAACGTTTTAAACGACAATTATTAGCGAACACACAAGAAATAATATTGTTATAGCGGCCATTTTGAAAACCAACTGTCCACCATACCAGCTGGCGGAAAAAATGGAACTAACCTCAGTTTTATTATTTTAAATATGAAGATGTCATAGCCGCAAAAAATAACATTCGATATAACTGAATTAGAAATGTGGATATGATTATTAGAATATGGTGCATAGGATTTCCGAGCGGTCATTTTTAAATCACAGATGGCTGTCATGGAGGTTATTAATAATTAAAATGACACCGGCTTTTCCAAATATGAATATATCCACACACAAAATCACAGTACTGAAATAACTGAAACTGTATCGCCAGAAACAAAATTGTGAAACTGTGCCTGTCCCAAACTGATGATGCCCCTATTGGCAGCCATTATACAAATCTTGATCTAGTGTGGGTTGCCCTAAACACACCATATCACTTATCCCATACCCTATTAAGGAGCATAACTTTATTCAACTCTCTGATACACTTTACGAATACCCAGGTGCAAAATAGGGAACTGTAAAGGATAAATCTCATCATAAAGTGTACTCTTCACATCGCTCCCGAACAAATCAATTTGAAGTTGGTAATAAAAGAATGACCTTTACATGAACTACGGGTCACCATTTTAACCAATCCGAAAGACCATCAATGGTCGATAAATAAGTTTCGTTCAGATTGTCTTGTCAGTTCATGAGAAAATAGTGTAACCCACTTTTAAGGTGACGGCCATCTTGGATTGCGTGGCGCCGCCATTTGTTATTAAATGTTTAAAGGCTTTAGCAAAAATAATATATGTAATATTTGACCAAGATCCGCCAAGTGGTTCATGCGATATAGCAATTTGAAGTTGGTAACTGAAGAATAATCCTTTCACATATCAGCGGCCATTTTGGATGACCTACAATGTATTTGTACGATTGCAATAAAGATCATACCGTGGATATGTACTCTTAAATATCATCTGTCAGATATATGGCATTACTACTTTCGGCGAAAAAGATATTTGACCGTCTTATATGGTTTGACACCCTGCAGGCCACACATATTTTTACACCACATGGTCACCATTTTAACAATCTTGAAGGACCATCTCACACTGACCATTAATGCACAAACAATGTATAAATCCGCTTATCGGTTCATAAGATGTCGTTTGGCGAATTTGACCTACTCACAAATCATCCAAAGTTGAAATTCTTGAACGACTAATTTTCAGTACATACTGCGCATGTGATAAGGCACATTGTGATACTATCCTATGAATGACTCGTTATACTATATTGACCTTGATAGAATAAAATCACCCATATTTGACAGAAAGCTTCTTAATTTAAGCATAAACTGGAATATTGAAAGGGGGGCCCGGCTCTCACTCGGACCAACCCCCTGGATCCGCCACTGGACATTAAGTATTACATTACTTGATGGCATTTTAAATGGTTCTGCCCTCATTACAGGCGTATGCTGGGTCGCTGGCTTATTTAATGGTGTAAAACTGCATACATGTTCGTGTATTTACAATGGTGTGAAATACACCCGAGTTACCCATGAATTAAATAATGTCTGCCTTTTATCTTAATTTAATATTGATATTTATGACAAGAAAAAGCGAATTAATTTGAGAGCGAATTGACATGACAATGAATTGACCAGATACCGGGACAAATGACGACTCGACAGCCATAGTTAATGCGTCTAAAATATATAAATAAAATGGCGATACCTAAAAATAGTAACATACATCGGACGCGAACTTAACTGTATCTGACGATACAGACAAATAAAGAATTTACCTGCACCAGCAGTGTGTATTGAATGAATACAGCATTTGAGAGAGGCCATTTTGAAATTCAAGTTGACGGCCATAGGAATGTCGAACCTCTCAGACCCGGTTTGATTAATTATAGTGCATTTCACGATTGAACTACAGGATTTGAAGGTTCAAACGGTAGTTCTCCGAAAAAAAACTATCGATTGAAGCAGAAACCATGGTTTGGGCTAAACGGGAGTTTAACTGTCAATAATTCCTTAAACCCGGGTAAAGAACTTTGAACCTGTTTTGGCTATTAAAGGGAAAAGTATTATTATCGTATTTACTTTATTTTTTTGTAAATAGATCTACATAATAATTAAATGTTGCAATCTGTAACTATGCATATGTGAAAGGAATTACGCCACTAACGGTGGGTCATTTCAAGTAGATTGTCCGGTACAACCGAGTTAAATGTGTTATGGAATTTCATCATCAACTTGCTTATTACGAGTCGAACACATCGACGGCACAAACTGACGTACGAATCCGCTGATTAGTCGACAAAAACGCGCGCTGTTGATACAGGATAAGCTGAAATTCTATTTAATCCCACGCTATTGTCATCGATATGCATCATCTGCTTTGTGTGTGCAATGAATAAAGTAGTGAACATCCCTTTAGCAGATGTTGATAGTATTGTTCAGAGAAATCGATATTGTTGGCAAAATGTATGTTGCTGTGACTGCAGAAATTGGGCCTATGGGATTTACGACCAGTGTAGATCCAGCTCAGCCTGTGCATCCGCTCAGCCTGATTGGTATCTGCAATGTTCGCCATTCCATCAATGAAACACACGGTATGCTTATAACAAGTAATATAGATCGTTACAGCAGTGTGCTATTTGATTAAAGCTGCACTGGTCACAAATCCAATAAACCTAATTTCTCCAATCGAGGCCACATACAATGTATATGCAAACATTACAAGAATATCATTGTGAACATTACTTACCAATTAAAGGCGAGTCTTCATTGCATTTCTTCATGCTCGGAACTCACAACAGTTGGATTATGTCCGAGAAACTAAAAACATTTTACTCTATGCGCTCAGGAGACGAACATCCAATTAAACAAGGGCGTCGTTATCACTAAGCTAATCCCCTCGCTGTCAGCCTTGATCAAAACATTTAAAAAATATTTAATATGTTTGCCTTACAAACAAGGTAACGACACGACGTCAGTGACATTGACCTTGGGCGGTCAGACGTGGGTCGTATGTAAAACAAAGCATCATCCCTAGAAATACATTGTGGCCAAATATTATCAAAATTGGTGAAGCGGTTCTTAAGTTATTGACATATGAATGGTGTTACTAACGCCCTCACTCACGTACGCACGTACGTACATACATATACAACGCTATATCTCCTCTTGCCTGTCGGCGAAGGGGTAATAAACCAAATGCATTCTGCTGAAAAAAGAATTTCTGTCCAGTGTAACTCCGGATCAGCTTCAATGACAATGTACATTTTAGATTGTATATTTTGGCTTGTCTCATGATACATGTACTAGTTTGGATTTTGCCATGAATATATATGAAATTTACAACTACATGTCGATGTCAAAAACTATTTAGATACATATCGATGTAATAGTCAACACATGCCTAGGACGATTTTCGAAATTAAGAACGAGCTTTCTTTTTATTTCGTGAAATTTTGTCAAATATTGATTTTATCACGGAAAATTGATTTGCCTATGGGAATTTAACATGGATGAAAATGCGCTGTGGGAGGAGTCAAAAAACGAAAACATTTGGAAATTGACTCAGAAACCTGGCTAGATAGCTTGGAAATGATCTAACTAAGAAAACAAAAGTGTTTTTTTTTTAAATCGGTCAAGTATATCTGAAGATCTGAAAATTTCCCCATGTGAAGATGTCTATGGGGATTTAACATGGGGAAATTGTTATTTCGCAATAAAATCAATATTTTACCAACTTTCACGAAAGAAAAAGAAGGCTCATTCTTACTTTTTTATAAATTTTAATATTATCGAAAAAAAGAAGTGTTTTCATTGTTTATATAGCCGTACAAATTGCGCAGGTTTCGTGAAACAGGCAGTAGGTGAATGTTGTAAGATTTAGTAAACGTTAGTAAACAGAATTGTCTTTCAACTGATCCTCATATATACCCACGTCAGTATCATAAAACGAATTTAAAACGGCGGTAGCTTTAAATTAGTACATTGATTATAGAATAGGAATCGAAAATACTCTCCAAATATGCATGCATCAATTGTCGCTGTGACTGGAGAAATGGGGCTTATGGGGTTTGTGATCAGTGTAGCTGCTCATCAAATAGCACACTCCTGTAGCCAAATAGCCATCTGTATTGCTTGAGATGGAATGGCGAACAGTGCAGATCCTGGTCAGACTGTGTTGATGCACAGGCTGATCTGGATCTACACTGATCGGTCGCAAAACCCATAAGCCCCATAATTCCATTTATCCAGTCACAGCGACAATTACTCCTGATATATATCCGACAACAATAAATAAAATTATTTGAAAAATGGTGGCCATTTTGAATGCAGCAAATGGCGGTCAAAGCAAGACTTTCAGCATTGGAAATCATTTCTAACTAGAAAATGTTTTCAAAGAGCACGGATGCCCCACATATCGTAAACGAAGCAAAGTTCCAAGCCCAAAAGCGGGACATAATCCGTGGCTCAGTATCAAAGCAAAAAATAGAAATTCAATTTGTGAATCTACACACCATAAGGAAGCTACATACCAAGCATCAAGCCTCCAGCTATTATGGTTTATAATTTTTACAAGTTACAAGGAAAAATGGTGAAATTCAAGGTCGAAAAACGGGAGACAATATATTATCCGGTGGTCGAATCATAAATCGAAATAAACTTTGCGCATCCACTCATCATTCGGAAGCTGCATACCAAGTTTTAGGTCTATAGTAAGTACGGTCTAAACGTTTTACAAGTTACAAAGCAAAATTAGGAAATTCTAAGTCGAAAACGGGGGAGATAATCCATGATCCAGGGGTTGAATCAAAAATCGAAATAAACTTTGCGCATCTACATACCATAAGTAAGTTTAAACATAGTTTATTGCAAACAGTACAATGGGCTTGGGCTACAAGTTCTCACAACATTAAAAATGACACTGAAGAGTACAGTGGTATTACTAATGTACACATTCATGGAATCGTTACTGGCAACGCGTTTGAAACAGCAGATGAAACAACGAGCGCGGTTATAGAAACATTGAATGACAAAATGGGCATATATCTGCGTAAGGAAGACATTGACATGGCACACCGCATGAAGAAATTTGTCGGTGGAAGTCAGGAGGCGATGGTTAGATTACAATCGCGACTAGTCAAGGAAAATATTCTCCGGAACAGGCGCTCACTTCGAGGAACAAGAATGTATATTAATGAAGACTTTGGCTAGATATCCCGTGGCCGACGAGAGGTGCACAAGACCCCGACACCACAGGAAACAACAATATAGACAGACTGTGATTGTACTAAGCTCTCTGCATATATGAAAACATACATTTTAATGTATTTCAAATTACATACACACCAATATTAGAAACATAGCACATACGTAATCGTCAAACTGAACACTATTCCTGTAGTAATAGTCTGCAAGCTGTAATATATGACACGATAGGACCAATCCGGAACCGTTTTAGGTCAAAGCAATGTACGTACTGCAGCTGTGTAAAAACGAACTACATGTAGTTGGTACTATGTCGACACAGCCTTTGTGGTGTCATCTGTAAGCCTTTGTTGACTATTTTTTATGTCGACGCAGCCTTTGTAGTGCCATCTGTCAGCGTTTGTCGACTATTTTCTATGTCAATGCAACCTTTGTGGTGCCATCTGTCAGCCTTTGTCGACTATTTTATATGTGTGTGTAGCCTTTGTGGTACCATCTATTAGCCTTTGTCGACTATTTTCTATGTCGATGCAGCCTTTGTGGTGGTGTCATCTGTCAGCCTGTGTCGACTATTTTCTATGTAAATGTAGGCTTTGTGATTAACGACCTCTGACCGTATTACTTCATAACTAGTGTTTGGTACCCACATTGATAGCACGTCTTTGTCAATTTATTTACATATTTTATGAAATTCCTGAAAAATTGCGGCCATCTTGGATTTTCACAAGCTCGGTTCAGGCTTGTATCGATTGTTATATATTCATTATTGTATTAGCTATTGAATAAATTAAGATGCGCCAATATGACCCTTCTAATGTTGGTTCCACAATGTAGTATATCTCCTACGGTAGCCGATGCTTTTTTTCACTGGCGGCCATCTTGTTTATACAGATAAATGGCCTTAAGCTACTACTTTGAAAAGTATATCATGCGGAAATATAAACAGCATATGTGTCTAAACACATTGCCACTATAAATCTTTGGTGCGCTCGGATGGTACTGAGGGCCTAAAATGTTCTTGTTTTGTTCTATTATTTACTTTTATGCAGTTCTTATTAACAGCATTTAATGCACCTATTACATGTATACATACCAGTTTGAGGTATACAGATAAAATCATTTGATAACATATACATATCCAGGTAAACAATGCTATAATTATATATTCAAAATGGCTGCCAAAATGATCAGATGTTCAATGATATTGATGATGAAACTGCAGTTTTCAATAATTAAACAACACTAACATTGCTATGTATGCATACAGGGTGATATTCTGTTTATTTTTAAAGACAAATAGAGATGTATTTAAATCAGTTGGAGTATTGAAGAACTGTTTCAACGTGTGTTCAAAATGGATTGACTGTTGCCATGGAATACATTGTTATTATGTTTAACGAGCACACTTCTCACAATTAAGCGAGCATGATGATCATTGGCCAAAGCAATATTAGTATGGTATGATGAATGGTATGGGTATGCTTATTGCAAACTTGCTTGGCGTTCTCCCACATTAAGCATCCCGCATATTTCTTCATATGTGACAATAGTTTAAATTAACCCTTGGTCGTGAGTTGCATTGGAAAATAAATGCAATACATGGTAACGATATGTAATTCATGCAGTCACTCGTGTAATCAGTTCTACATTAACAACTAAATGTGCTGTATTCATTCTTCTAATTAAATGTTATTGAAACTAATTCACCAAAAACCTAATCATATACAATGTCACAATGACTGTCGATCAGTTTCAAGATGATCATCAGCATGGTCACTTTTGCAATTAGGAGATGTGACATTTACAGATCTATATGTACACTTTCAATACAGCTTACATGTCTAAAAATAGTTGACAACACCCCGCATTTTGTGATGACACCAAGCTCTAACCCATGACATATACTCGAATACATGTCTCTGGTTTGCATAGGAATGGAATATCATTGTCCATCAGCGGTGTAATACATTTGAAAGACAACAATGAGTATTGGTATGCGGATTTCATCCCAGATAGGGGTATATGGAGGCAAATACGTGTATATTAGCTACAAAATACGTGTGGTATGTATGTGTTAAACGAGTACAAAGTAAATATAATTCTGCAATCAGTAATTAAATGTACACATGGTACATGACTATAGAGTTGTTTGATCATTGGAATGACATTACCTGTTGTCAAATAGAGACATATATATTCCGATGACACCAAAAAGCCAGCAAAGCACACAAATGTACAATGCGGCAGAAAACGCCTTCTAAAAACCTGATCCTTACATCCTGCGTAAATAGTTAGAATGTCATGTAGACAATAGTTCAATTGAACTGTAAAATCAAAAAAATATTTTTTCTCGATAATGTGATATTGATTAGATGAACATTTTGATACATTGCATAATATTTTATGGACATACGTGATCATTCATGGGGATTTAAACGTATATGTATGGTCCTATGTGTGTGTGTGGCTACACGTGGTAGATGTGCATACTTCTTAAACTGGACTAGAATGATACCAGAAGTGGCTTTTTCAGAATACATACATACATACTAATGTTGGCTTGTATATATAGTTCTATAATTACACACATGAGCTTGGAGAACGTATGCATCATTTCATAAGTCATACATACGTTTAGCCACATTTGTCAAATATTCATTTCGGCTCAGTATGAAATGCAAATACTACATTTAAGCGATGTACTTGTATATATGAAATATGTAATGGCGCTGTTATCCGATTGTTATACAGGTATATGGTATACAGGTATATGCAAACCGGAACTATTACACGTTGATTATAAACCTACATCCTTTTTGGTTTTTGGTAATTAGAATAACACGTGTGTTATAATTAAGAACACCAAATGTTGAAACATATTGGACAAAATAGTTTATTTATGCGTACATAATCGCTATATGAATATAGTTGATATATTTGAAGAGCATATACATGCTTGTAGAAAGATCATGCACCTTACATGTCGTTGTTTATATGAAAATTATGAAATGGTATACCAACCTTACAGGTTATCAAATGTCACTACTATGAAAGCATGGTTAACTATTTATTTACAACACCTCACTTACAAAATACAATATTGTCATGGGTGCCTCTGAAATAAGTCTAATGGAGCAATATACCTGCATGTATTAGGCAATGGCCATGAAGCATGTACTGGTGTGCACTTACACTGGTAATGGATGACGGTCATACACATGATACATACTGTATTTCAGTTGTCATACAAGTTATACATTTTTACTATATACATGATTTTATAAGTACAGGTAACAACTACACATTTGAATGCTGTTCCTGCTGATGACTCAGAATGGGTTGAGGGAATATTATTGGAATGCACGATAAATAGTATGTACATTGTGGAACCGGGATATATCTCAGTTTCATCGGTTCTACTACCTAACTTTATTTTTATATCACGCAAACTCATTTACTTGCTGGCTGTCATCTTGAAAGTGTATAACAATACATTTGTTCCGTTTTACTCCAGCTTAGCTTGCTCGTATTATTTACAGCTATCTTAATGTTCTGTATTTTAGTATTTACTGTGTAATACGTGGAGTAATACATGTATGTACTACAAATCATCCATTTAGCATGGTAGAAAAGGTATATTTTCTACATCCAATTTGCAAATTAGTACCTACGACCTATAATATTGACAGTTATAATTATATTTATTTATTTATTTTACTTAATGGTGTTTAAAAGCCTGCCAGCAGCTGAGAGTAATATTTATGTGTATCAGAGACGTTCATGTTGGAATACACAACATAGTAAACATGGTAATTGTCATGGTTGCATAAATATGAAATGGACATATAGAGAGACGAACAGATATTCATTATGTATCTGAAATTTATGAGGATAACTAATGTGTGGCTGTGACTGAAGATATGAGGCTTATGGGATTTGCGACCAGTGTGGCTCCTGATCAAATAGCACACTCCTGTACCCTGATAACGATATATTATGCTTGTTATAAGCTTGATGGGTGTTTCACTGATGAAATGGCGAACGGTGCATATCCTGATCAGACTGTGCGGATACAGGGACTGATCTGGATCTACACTGGTCACAAAACCCATACGCCCTATTTATCCAGTCACAGCCACATATACAGGTGTTTGTAGCTACATGTTCATATGAACCTTACACAAGTATCTGGCAGCGTATAAAGTAAGAAAAAATATTACATGTAAAATGGTCATAGTAAATTCAGTGGGTGGGGAATATATAGTTAAATCTACTTTGTTTTAACACTGCATCATCTGCTGTAGACATTATGTAATCAGAATGTTATCATTCACTATATATTACAAACACTAGTACGTACAATTAACACTGATACAATTAATAGACAAAAAGAGAGATTTGCGTAATGAGACATATACCATCACTAAGTAAACGCGAAGCGAACGGACAGACGGACGAAGACTCGAACAAACTGTATCTGAAGTGTACATGAATAGCTATCAGCCAAAGTAGTTGCATATGCATTTAAACAATTGATAAGTAAGTGACAGTGCATAACATAAATGAAATTCATTACATTTAAAATTCCCATTGTAAAATGTGTGGGTGGGGAATGGTGAAAAATACTTTGTTTGTAACATTGTATCATAGACGGCAGACATCAGATAATCGGCATATATGCAATTAAAATGTCAAATGGATACTACTAGGTACCGTTGACAGGAAGAATATACAAAAGTACCATACGTTTATGGAATTATTAATGTAGCTGTTTCGCCATTGAAATTCAGTGGGTGGTGTAACAAAACGTGCAAAATTTTTCATCTGAATTAGCAGATATTATTTATTTGAACATTATTCCATTGTATAGTTAAGAACACATCAGAAAACATACACAACATCAGATAATCGGCATATATGCAATTAAAATGTCAAATGTATACTACTAGGTACCATTGACAGGAAGAAAATACACAAGTACCATACCTTTATGGAATTATTAAGGTAGCTGTTTTGCCATTTAAATTCAGTGGGTGGGGTAACGTGCACAATTCTTCATCTGAATTAGCAGATATTATTTATTTGAACATTATTCCATTTTATATTAATGAACACATCAGAAAACATACAAAACTGCCATATCAGCTGTTTCTAATGATACAAACAGTCGATTTTCAATGTGATTTTTCACAATTGCGAAAAGTCCGAGGTTAGTATACTTCAAAATGGTCCAAACATTCATCCAGCGGGTTACACAGCGCAGACATACGGCACAGCACGCGATTGTGATTGAATTTAGTTTCAAACAAAATATGTCGGCAAAAAACTAACTGGGGGTGGGCGTCCATTTCTGGCTGACAGCATAAATAATATTGGTTCCAATAATTTAGCAAAACCTTCAGCACAACCTAACGTTTTAAACGACAAATAGTATCGAACACACAATAAATAATATTGTTATAGCGGCCATTTTGAAAACCAACTGTCCGCCATACCAGTTATCGGAAAAAATGGAACTAACCCCATTTTTATTATTTGAAATATGAAGATGGCATAGCCGCAAAAAAATAACATTCGAGATAACTGAATTAGAAATGTGGATATTATTATTATAATATGGTGCATAGGATTTCCGAGCTGTCATTTTTAAATCACAGATGGCTGTCATGGAGGTTGTTAATAATTAAAATGACACCGGCTTTTCCAAATATGAATATATCCACACACAAAATTACAGTACTGAAATAACTGAAACATTATCGCCAGAAACAAAATTGTGAAACTGTGCCTGTCCCATACTGATGATATCCCTATTGGCAGCCATTATGAAAATCTTGATCTAGTGTGTGTTGCCCTAAACACACCAGATCACTTATCCCATACCCTATGAAGGAGCATAACTTGATCCAACTCTCAGATACACTTTACGAATACCAAAGGGCCAGACCAGGTGCAAAATAGGGAACTGTAAAGGATAAATCTCATCATAAAGTGTACTCTTCACATCGCTCCCGAACAAATCAATTTGAAGTTGGTAATAAAAGAATGACCTTTACATGAACTACGGGTCACCATTTTAACCAATCCGAAAGACCATCAATGGTCGATAAATTATGTAAAGTTTCGTTTAGATAGTCTTATCAGTTCATGAGAAAATAGTGTAACCCACTTTTACGGTGACGGCCATCTTGGATTGCGTGGCGCCGCCATTTGTTATTAAATGTTTAAAGGCTTTAGCAAAAATAATATATGTAATATTTGACCAACATCCGCCAAATGGTTCATGCGATATAGCAATTTGAAGTTGGTAACTGAAGAATGATCCTTTCACATATCAGCGGCCATCTTGGATGACCTACAATATATTTGTACGATTGCAATAACGATCATACCGTGGATATGTACTCTTAAATATCTTCTGTCTGATATCTGGCATGACTACTTTCGGCGAAAAAGATATTTGACCGTCTTATATGGTTTGACACTCTGCAGGCCACACATATTTTTGACAACATGGTCACCATTTTAACAATCTTGAAGGACCATCTCACACTGACCATTAATGCACAAGCAATGCATAAATCCGCTTATCGGTTCATAAGATGTCGTTTGGCGAATTTGACCTACTCACAAATCATCCAAAGTTGAAATTCTTGAACGACTAATTTTCAGTACATACTGCGCATGTGATAAGGCACATTGTGATACTATCCTATGAATGACTCGTTATACTATCTGGACCTTGATAGAATAAAATCACCCATATTTGACAGAAAGCTTCTTAATTTAAACATGAACTGGAATCTTGAAAGGGGGGCACGGCCCTCACCCGGACCAACCCCCTGGATCCGCCACTGGACAGCAAGTATTCCATTACTTGACGGCGTTTTAAATGGTTCTGCCCTCAATACATGCATATGCTGGGTCGCTGGCTTATTTGATGGTGTCAAACTGCATACATGTTCGTGTATTTACAATGGTGTGAAATACACCCGTTTTACCCATGAATTAAATAATGTCTGCCTTTTATATTAATTTAATAGTGATATTTATGACAAGAAAAAGCGAATTAATTTGAGAGCGAATTGACATGACAACGAATTGACCAGATACCGGAACAAATGATGACTCGACAGCCATAGTTAATGCGTCTAAAATATATAAATAAAATGGCGATACCTAAAAATAGTAACATACATCGGACGCGATCTTAACTGTATCTGACGATACAGACAAATAAAGAATTTTCCTGTATCAGCAGTGTATATTGAATGAATACAGCATTTGAGAGCGGCCATTTTGAAATTCAAGTTGGCGGCCATAGGACTCAAACGGTAGTTCTCCGAAAGAAAACTATCGATTGAAGCAGAAACCATGGTTTGGGCTAAACGGGAGTTTAACTGTCAAATGCACAATAATTCCTTAAACCCGGGTAAAGAACTTTGAAACTATTTTGGCTATCAAAGGGAAAAGTATTATTATCGTATTTACTTTATTTTTTTATAAATAGATCTACATAATAATTAAATGTTGTAATCTGTAACTATGCATATGTGAAAGGAATTACGCCACGAATGGTGGGTCATTTCAAGTAGATTGTCCGGTACAACCGAGTTAAATGTATTATGGAATTTCATCATCAACTTGCTTATTACGAGTCGAACACATCGACGGCAGAAGCTGACGTACGAATCCGCTGATTAGTCGACAAAAACACACGCTGTTGATACAGGATAAACTGCAATTATATTTAATCCCACGCTATAGTCATCGATATGCATCATCTGCTTTGTGTGTGCAATGAATAAAGTAGTGAACATTCCTTTAGCAGATGTTGATAGTATTGTTCAGAGAAATCGATATTGATGGCAAAATGAATGTGGCTGTGACTGGAGAAATTGGTCTTATGGGTTTTGCGACCAGTGTAGATCCAGATCAGCCTGTGCATCCGCTCAGCCTGATTGGTATCTGCAATGTTCGCCATTCCATCAATGAAACACCCGGCATGCTTATAACAAGTAATATAGATCGTTATCAGGTTACGGCAGTGTGCTATTTGATTAAAGCTGCACTGGTCACAAATCCAATGAACCTAATTTCTCCAATCGCGCCCACATATATGCAAACATTACAAGAATATCCATGTGAACATTACTTACCAGCGGGAGAAATTAGATACTGACTTTCAGTATTGGTTGTGCCGTTCGTCATGCTCGGAACTCACATCAGTTGGATTCTGTCAGAGAAAATAGAAACATTTTACTCTATGCGCTCAGGAGACGAACATCCAATTAAACAAGGGCGTCGTTATCACTAAGCTAATCCCTCGCTGGCAGCCTTGATAATAAAATAAAAAAATATTTAATATGTTTGCCTTACAAACAAGGTGACCATACGATGTCAGTGACATTGACCTTGGGCGGTCAGACGTGGGTCGTATGTAAAACAAAGTATCATCCCTAGAAGCACATTGTGGCCAAATATTATCAAAATTGTTGAAGCGGTTCATACGTTATTGAAATATGAATGGTGTTACTAAGGCACGCACGTACGTACATAGACAACGCTATATCCCATCTTGCCTATCGGCGAAGGGATAATAAACCAAATTCATTCTGTTGTATGTTGCTATTAACATTAGTAAGTATATATTGCTGGCGAGTTATAGTGGCTGTGACTGGGAAAATTGGGGTTTACGGGAGTTGTGTCCAGTGTAACTCCGGATCAGCTTTAGTGACAACGTACATTTTTATCGTATACTTGGCTTGTCTCATAATATATGTACTAGTTTGGATTGTGCCATGACTGTATACGAACTTTACAACTAGATGTTAAAAACTGTTTAGATACATATACATGTAATCGTCAACACAGGCCTAGGACGAAACCGAACTTTCTACTGTCTGTCACGAAAGCTTCCCAAAGTTTACAGCCATATAAACAATGCAAGAACATTAAGTTTTCGATAATATTACATTTTATAAAAATTAAGAACGAGCCTTCTTTTTAGTTCGTGAAATTTGATCAAATATTGATTTTATCACGGAAAATTGACTTGCCTATGGGAATTTAACATGGAGGAAAAGCAGGCAGAGTGGCTGTGGGAGGAGTCAAGAAACGAAACATTTTGGAAATTGACTCCGAAGCAAGGCTAGATAGCTTGGAAATGATCTATCTAAGAAAACAAAAGTTAACTATTTAAAATCGGTCGAGTATTTCTGAAAATCTGAAAATTTCCCCATGTTAAATCCCATAGACATCTTCACTCTATATGGGGATTTAACATGGGAAAATTGTTTTTTCCGCAATAAAAACAATATTTGACCAACTTTCACGAAATTAAAAGTAGGCTCATTCTTAAATGTTTATAAAATTTAATCTTATCGAAAAAAAGAATTGGTAGGTTTCGTGAAAAAGACAGTTGGTTAATGTTGTGAAATTAAGTAAACGTTACAAAGGATAGTCCAGGAAAGTCGGTCATTGCTAAATTATGAATAGATAATGTTCCCAGACTATTGGTGCCCAGATTGTCTTTCAACTGATCCTCATAATATATACCCACGTAAATATCATAAAACTAATTGAAAACGGCGGTAGCTTTAAATTTCAAAATAAATGATAGTCAAAACTTTATTTTTGTGAATTAGTACATCGATTATAAGAGTAGGCATCGAAACTATTCTCCAAATATGCATGCATCAATTGTGGCTGTGACTGGATAAATAGGGCTTATGGGGTTCGTGACCAGTGTAGCTGCTGATCAAATAGCGCACTCCACTCCTGTAGTCAAATAACCATCGGTATTGCTTGTGATGGAATGGCGAACAGTGCAGATCCTGGTCAGACTGTGCGGATGCGAAATATACTACTAACGCTAGACGTATATAGTGTATACAATCAGAGTGAACTCTAACCAGCCTGTACATCCGTGCAGTATGATTTGGGTTCAAACTGCTTGTCACTCTATCTTTTGTTTGCCAGGTAATGACTTCTGTATCGTGATATTGGCCAAATCTACACTGCTGACTATATATCATGTGTACAATCAGAATAGACTCCGACCAGCCTGTACATCCGTGCAGTCTGATCTGGATCCAAACTGCTTGTCGCTCTGTCTTTTTTCACCAGTTAATACAGTCTGGTACTGTTGAATTTCGATAAATTGGCTAGGGCAAAGGTCACAGGAGAACCATAATAGGTAAAGAAGGTGTGTTAGAAATGCAAAACTGATATTAGCATGACGATGTAGCATGCATGTCACCAATGTTGGCCCGAAATGTATTCAAGTAGCGTTCAGGTTAGACACCTCCAAATAGTTTTACTATATAATTTAACCGAATGTCATCCAATAAAGCCAGTCTCTCCTACTTTCACTATTCGTATGGATGCTGTGGGACCCACTTGCACATGACCTGCAGCCAGTCTGTACTGGTTTTGCATGAACTAAACAATAGGTTCACATACTCCCTAGAAAGAAGAAAAATCCAACCTTGTCATATCCTCCATTTTTTGTCCACGGAAACTCTGTTTGCATCACGTGACCAACAGGTTCAGTGTTTTCTTTTAAATGCTACAAATATGCTGAAAACTGGTGTTAAAAGCACCCCAAAATATTCTTCAAGTGAAACTGGTTAGTAATGGATCAAGATTTGCAAGCAAACGGTGTCTGTGACCTCAAAACACCCGCACTATTTTTTATGCCGGACTATTTTTGCATACCCCTGGGCGATTTCGCACCATTTGGTATCCTCTAACATATAAGTGTACCAGTCTCACTACAAATCATTCTACAATATTCACTATTCAAACCTAGGTTATATTCCTTGATACAGTACCAACTTTGATGCAAATATCTCAAATATTTGTCATACAGCAGCTTTGTAACTCCACCATGTGACTGTCCACATTCTGCCTCAAATTGAGCTACTACAGAACTATGGAGAATTTTAATAGATAATGAATTAAAAGCACAAAAGTCCATAAAATCACATAGCATTGCCCTAAATAGTGTTATAGCTAATCATTATACACATAAAGACTCATCACTCAAACTATACCAACATGTATGCCACTCTGGAATGGTCGACAGACAAAAGGGTACTGGCTTGGAACGGTCAATCAAGAAATTTGCTTTATGACACTGGAGGAAAGGAAAAACAATGTCTTCTGAGACTATCTAAGACATTTTCTAAAAGTGAGAAAACGTTGAATCTTTTATATGAACAAAATAATTGTCCGAGGCTTGAACTCGCACAAAAGGAACGCAGGTCGAATGCATTTACCGAGCTCTCTACTGAGCGGACAATAATGCTAATGTTTGCGGACGACTGGGCAATCAAAATGAATCAACTATCGAAACGTTTTACGTTTACAAATATGGCTTCAATTTTCAATCGCCTGTTTCACCAGTCAACCAGCTGGTAATTTAAATTATCTCTTAAGCTATCGGGAACATCCATTTTCAAGCTCTATATTGCTCTAGATAAGGCGTCGATTCGGCCACCTAAAATGGCTGCAAACGGCTGCATAACTAGAAAGCTATAATATACATAATCCGCTGACCCACGTGCCCTTGCCAATTTATCGGCAACCAACTGTACATAGTCCGCAGACGATAACTTGCTACTTGTTTACAAACAATCCGGTCATAAACAAAACACAGAATAGTTGAGACAGGTAAATATACCCGTGACAGTATTCCTTTTCAATATTGATTTTGAGATTTGTCACCAAGTCTTATGTAGTCGAGGGGTTAGAGTGACGGATGTCAATGCCGTAGGTAGTGAGTTCGAATCTGAGTTTTTCATACATATATACACATATATTTGTATTTGTTTATATTTTATTATATATTTCTTTTTAATGTGTGTTGCTCTTAAACATTACATTAACTAAGCATTATATAGATTACATGTACAACGTTAGTAACACTTTGAAGAAAACTAATAACTAAATGCACATTTCATATGTGTGTATATGAACAATCTGGAGTATGTTCTCGCCGACCATGTCACATTAAGATCATACAGCAATAGTGATAACCCTCACCGTTTCACTTATTCCCTTCTCCAACAAGCAGTCATAAAATAACAGAATGATATCGACAAAAGTAATCGTTTTGTGATGTTCGAAATCATGACCAGATCAAATGAAAAAAAATCTGCAAGCGTATATATATTCTCCCGCTTCGATACCACTGAGCCAGACTACATGTCTGTTTTGCGCACCAATATACACTATTATATTGGCATACATGCACGTGCACTTTATCATGTAGTTATTATACACGAAAACGAGGCTATGATATGATAATACACCTGATACACCTGGTCTACCTATAATTGGACTCATCGATTGACCTCCAGCAACTTATTATCGTCTGTCATTTATAATACCGTCTGTATCGCATAAATAGACACGTATATACTGCAGATTATATATAGCGTATACAATCAGAATAAACTCCGACCAGCCTGTAAATCCGTGCAGTCTGATATTGGTCAACACTGCTTGTCACTCTGTTTGTTGTTCACCAGGTAACACCGTCTGTATCGCGTAATTAGACCAGTATATACTTTATATTATATATAGCGTATACAATCAGAATAGACTCTGACCAGCCTGTACATCCGACAAAATATACACTGCTGGTTATATATCATGTATACAATCAGAATGAACTCGGACCAGCATGTACATCCGTGCAGTCTGATCTGGGTCCACACTATTTGTCACAACGTCTTTTGTTCACCAGGTAATACCGTCTGTATCGCGTAATTAGACAAATATATACTGAGGAATATATACAATGTATACAATCAGAATAGACTCCGACCAGCCTGTACACCCGTGCAGTCTGATCTGGGTCCACACTGCTTGTCACTATGTATTTTGTTCACCAGGTAATACCGTATATAGCGTGAATATTTTCATGTATACAATCAGAATAGACTCCGACCAGCCTGTACATCCGTGCAGTCCGATGTGGGTCCACATTGCTTGTCACTCTGTCTGTTTTCATCAGGTAATACAGTATGTATCGCGAAATTGGCCAAATATACACTGCTGATTATATATAATGTGTACAATCAGAATAGACTCCTTCCAGCCTGTTCATCTATGCAGTCCGATCTGGGTCCACACTGCTTGTCACTCTGTCTTTTTTCACCAGTTAATGCAGTTTGTATCGCGAAATTTACCAAACATACACTGCTGATTATATATATCATGTGTACAATCAGAATAGACTCCGACCAGCCTGTTCATCCGTACAGCCTGATTGCTATTGTCAGTGCTTGTCACGCAGTGCTATGCTTAACAGTTACAACAGTTTCCTTTTCAAATGGACATGGCAATGTCACAAGAATCATGATATGCATTGTGAATGATTTGTAATTCAAATCAGGGTTAGCTCAGATTATATCTATACATGTATCTGGTTGAAACCCAGTCTGCTTAACAAGACTAGTGTCGTATAAAACAACATGACATAAACGTATACTTAACCTAAGTGAATTTAGTATAGTATACAGTAACACTATTATGATAGTAACTAGTTTTGACTACACATCTTCTTCCATCCAAATGATATTTCTTTTTATAAATATTACTGTGTATTTCCGCTTACACTTTACCTCCCCATACAATATACTCCACCTATACTCCGCCTCCAGCCCGATTTCCAACAAACCCATATATATTTATATTCATCGGCAAATTGCACACTTAGTACAAGGCAGTATATATCTCGTAGGCGGCTCTATGTATTTTAGTTTTGAAAATACTACAGATAACGCATGACATTTAAACTCTACAGCTTTATTGTGAATGGACTTGAGCACCAATCAAAACGTGCAAATATGTTGTCGTGGTTTAAACAACACACATTTTCAGTATGATTTTTGCAAGAACTTCATTGTACACATGAAAAAGTAAATAATTTCAAACAAGAATGGGACCACGATATTTTCCTGACCGGAAACAGTTGAAATTGTGCAGGTATCGGTATACAATACAATTTAAAGTGTTCATTTTGAAATGATTGATTGTAATTGAATAATACCAGAACGATTACGGGTACTACCAATAAATATATATGATTCAAATGTAGTACTAATAAATAAAAAAGCGACCAAACATTTAATTATAGAAAATAATAGTGAAACTGTAATCATTGGAGGAGATTTCAATAATATTATTGATTTTAATATGGATAAATTAATTGGCAGAATTGATACGAATAAAAAGTGCTCCATAAAAATGAATAATATTATAAATGAAAACTAACTTCACGACATATACAGGCTCAGACATATAAATACGAAACGGTGTACTTGGCATTCAAATCATAGACCACCTATTTTTTGCAGGTTAGACTTTTTCTAATAACAGCGAATATATTAAATGCTGTAACACACTGCGGAATAATCACTGGAGTTATGTCAGATCATTCCGCTATCACTTTAAATCTAAACTTATCTAATACTACTAGAGGGCCGGGATACTTTAAACTAAATAATAGTATACTATTACAAACATAATTTAAAGAAAACATAAAATAATCGATTCAGGAAACAGTAAATAACAATATTGGTTGTAATCCCAATACGATGTGGGAACTAATAACGGGAACTATAAGAAATGCAACAATAAAATACTCAAGTAAACAAAAGAAATGTGAAAGGGAAAAAGAAAAGGAAACAGAGCTAGAAAGTAAACGGTTAGAAAACGATTTAGAGGACCACCCAACCAATCAATACACAGTAGACAGACTCAATATTGAAAACAATAAGCTGTACGAAATAATTATTGAAGAACAAACAAAAGGAATATTCATAAGATCAAAAGCTGAATGGATAGAAGGCTGTGAAAAAAAATACTAAGTATTTTTCAAACTTAGAAAAAAGAGAGATCTGAAGAAAAAACTGTAAAACAATTAACAATAAATGGTACATTACAAAATTATCAAACTATAATACTTACTCATGTAAAACAATATTATATATTATATATATGCATATATATAGCGAAAAAAAATAGAACATAGTAATAGCAGTTTCTTTAATCACGCTGAAACAAAACTAAATGAAGATCAAAAACAGTCGTGAGCTGGTCTCATAAATACATTTGAATGCGAAGCAGCAATAAAAGAAATTAACAATATGAAAAGCCCTGGATCAGATGGTCAAACAGCTGCATTTTACAAACTATATTGAATGACGTAAAAGAACACTACATAAATTCAATTAACTATTCGTATGCAAATGGATCTTTAACTGAATTGCAAAAAATGAAGAATTACTTTATTGCCGAAAAAAGATAAAAGCATACTTTCAATAGACAATTGGAGACCAATATCACTCCTAAATGTTGACTACAGAATTTCAACCAAAGTTATAAGTAATAGAATTAAGAACATTCTGAACTCAGTAATTAACATTCATCAAACTGGATTTATTAAAGGTCGATATATTGGAGAAAACGTGCGTACATTTATGGAAATAATAAATAAAACAAATGAAACAGACACACCTGACACTAATATTTGTTGCTGATTTTTAAAAGGCATTTGATAGTTTAGACCATACATTTGTAATTAAAAGTATGCAAAATCTAAATGTTGGTGAATCACTAATACAATGGATATCACTGCGATATAAGAAGAAGAAGAAGAAGAAGAAGAGTTTATTGACATAAACTATACAGTGTTTCTAGTCATAATAACTTGCTCAATTTCTAACAATATATGAATAACATGATAGGTAATGAGTGAAACATGATATTAGTTGCATGAGTTTGAAGAAGTAAGTATTTTGAGGATGGAAATTGCTTAACAACTGTTCATAAATTGCAAAATTACATGTGCATGTATAATTGTTGTCGTTGCCACTATTGGAGAACCCGTGTTGCCCGATAGTGTCAAGTACAACGATTTAACATGGTGGTTGGTGGAATAAGCTGTGATATGTAACGGAGTACGGCGGAGTAGGCTGTCGGCTGTCAAATGGGAACCCAAATCGCCTGTCACCAGCGTGAGGTCAATCTCGGCTGCGCACTCACACATTCTGTATGGTGTATGACGGAGGTCGTGTTTCTTAATATAGTTTGATCCGTTATAGTACTCAGCTGTCAGGGATTAGACTGTGTGAATGAGCTGCCGTGACGTTCCCCACCCCGGCTGGACACGCCCCAAAATCCCACGTGACTGCTCACGCATATAATTCAAACAATTTGGAGCTGTGGTGTATAATTCATGACTATCTATACTATGACCAGTGTAGCCCCAGGTCTGAACGCTCAAATGTGCGTCAAGACCAGGAATCACACTGCGTTGTACACTATTGCATAGTACATATCCATTAGAAGAATGTATGTGCTAATCAATTAAGCTGCTTCAATGGTTTCCTTATTGATTATACATGTAATAATACTCGTTTTTCAGTTAACATGGTATGCATGTATAATTGTTGTCATTGTTACCATATCCAACCGTGATTAGCTAATAGTAACAATGCAAACAATATGCCATGACTGAATAATGATTGAATTATATTTACAACTTATTTTTTAATCGACTGCGAACAAAATGGATCTTAAGAATTATGCAACGGACCCCTGTCCAGATCAGCTATAAGGATGCAAAAAGTTGCATTTCAAATAACGGTCATTTATCAGATTTGTTTAAAGTGGAAAAAGGTATAAGACAAGATTGTCCCTTATCTGCATATATATTTATTTTATGTATTGAAATATTATCAAGGGAAATCAATCATAATGTAAATATTACCGGTTTATTCTTAGGTTGTACGGAAATAAAACAAACACTATTTGCTGACGATGCCAGTTTTACACTTGACGGATCATTTCAAGATCTTGTAAAAACGCTACATAAATTTGCCCTTATATCTGGACTAACACTAAATAAATCAAAATTTACAATTTTAAAGATAGGAATATTAAAGCATGACCCAAGCCAATGGTGCAATAACAATATGTGTACGTTACCAAGCGACTAGGAATAATATTCACAAACAATAGAGCATATCAACATGAACTGAATACACTTCCCAAGATAAAGTCAGTCCAGCATTGCCTAAATAACTGGATAAAATGGAGCATATCATTAATAGTTGAATTGCATGTATTTACTGAATCAATACATACTTCACCACTGTATGTCCTATTGTGATAAATATGTTGTTGTATTATATTGTATGCTCAAAGGCCAGTAGGCCTATTGCTGAATAGACATTATCATGTGCATGTGACGTCGTTCATACAACGGAACATTACCTGGCAAATATATCTAATATAATAATTGGCAAATGTACTGTACTAAAGACGTTCGCGCTGCCAAAACTAATATATCCACTAATTGTGCTTGAAAACCCAGTAGCTGAAACAATAAAACGGATAAATGATATAATGTTTGCTTTTCTTTGGGACAGTAAACCAGATAAAATATCACGTAAAACCATAATTCAAAACTATGAACACTGTGGACTGAAAATGATAAATATTCATGCGTTTATCAACTCACTGAAATTTTCATGGATAAAACGTTTAAAAGGTATACAACATCAGTTAAAAATAGCATACAATAACGAGCTGTTGAAATATGGCGGTGATATTATATTTAAAAGTAATCTTAATGAAAATGACGCAAAGCTATTAGCAAACATGTATACCTTTTTAAATGAAGTCTTGATCTCATGGTACAACTTTTACTTTAAATATTCAAATACCAACGTGGCACATGACATTTTATGGCACAACTCTAACGTAAAACTTGAAAGAACCAGTACGATATTTTATAAAGAGTGGTATAACAAAGGTAGTATGTACATGAAGCATATATATGATTTTAGAGTACGCGATTTCTATAGTTTCAGTGATTTTAAGGATACATATGAAATAAATGCTGGCGACTTCTTAAGATATTACGCATTGATAGGCAATATTAACACTGAATGGAAAGTAAAGATGAGAACAGAATAGGTAAACAACGAGGTGCCGACATACTTAATGAATAAAAAATTCTTTTCTAGAAATGAAAATAGAATGTTATACAACAAACAAGTTGAAACAATGAGACTACCACAACTAAAACATGTACGAAAATGGGAGATCGAACTAGACAATCAAGAAATTAAATGGAACATATTTTCAATAACGTACAAAACTTAGAGCATTTCAATACAAATATCTGATGAGAACAATACCAAACAATTAATTTCTGTTTAAATACAAACTGGCACAATTTTGGACCGATATAGACCGGTTATTACAAACGAGTAGGCTAGATTATAATCTCAATTTAACATATGAATATATATCATTTTGTAACGCGAAAGTTGCTTGTAACAAGAACATAATACTTATTAGTTTTATAAACCTTTTAGCAAAATATTTTGTTTGCAGATGCAAATATAGTGAAGCACAACCAACATTGGAACACTTTAACACATATCTTAAACAAACAATACAAATTGAAGAAACAATTGCCACTATGACAGATAAACTCGAAAAATTTCAATTAAAATGGAACGACTTTATTCAGTAAGCAAACAACCTCTAACAATACTGCCTTTATCTTACTATATCATTATTATATCACTATACGTTACCATATAAGCAAATTTTGACCCTTCTCACCTTCCGATATAAATAAACCTCCTACCCCAATCCAATAATCCAATAGCCTATATAGACCCTGTAACAAAATTGAAAGTCATTGTTACCTGCACAATTAAGGAATGTGACTATGCTCTGACACATTAGTATTTGTTTTTCTGTTTGTCAGATCGCGGTCTTTTTTATTTTTACGCATACATGTATGCTATGTTAACTATGTGTATGAGTGTACGTTATTTTTTTTATTTTTTTTTATTTCTCAGAATATGTTACATTCATACAAGTATACAATTACAATATTACATGAGAAAACAATTGTGTTTTTTTAGTATAGATAGAAAGAAGTTGAAAATAATAGAATGGGAAGAAGGTGTTAAGCTGAGTTCCAGCTAGGAAGCGAAAGACATTAAGAGAATAGTTTATCCAGCCTGTAACATTCATGTTCTATGTAAGCACGTGCATGCACGTGTAAAACAAAAGTAAAACACTTTTAATTTCATAATACAACTTATGTTTTCATTTGTATGCCATATATATAAGACGATACCTATGCATACAACAAGTACCCCTTGCGGTACAAAACAGTCATTTTCAGCAACATAACACAGCATGTAGTGAAGTGTAACTAGTTTTCGATTTAGTCCATATTGAATGATGCTCGGTCTGATCGTGTAATATTATAAATCAAAATCCCTCCATTTATTTTGATGTATCTCCATTTTTCCTTTCCTTTGCGCTATAATTTCTTCTACCGTAATACTATGTTTTAAGTACGATAAAAAATTGTCGAAACGTAGATTAGACTTATTATATTTACATTTGAATATATAATATTTTGCTAGGATTAAGATATATTGTAATTGCTTTTCATGCACTACCGTTTCGATTATTCCAAATGATGTAGTATAAAAATTGATGTTCACTGTAATGCCCTTTTGTATTAAAAAGTTAGTCATTTGTGACCAAAAATGTTGTATTACTGTACATTCCCAAAACAAATGATTGAATGTTTCTATGTTCATGTTACAAAAATCACATATACTAGACTCTACTATATTACACCTGGCCATCAGTTTGTTGGTACCTATGATTCTCATCAAATATTTGTATTGAAAGGTTCTAAGTCTTGTATCTATGGTGCTCCGTATGGTAATAGAGTATATTGTTTTCCAATTCAGGATTTGATCTGGAAATATATTCGCCCATTTTTTGTTCTGATTTTATGTTCTCCCTTGTTATTTTTCCTAATTGCATATTGTATAGTTTTTTATTTATACCTTTACATTTTTGTACTACATGAACAAGGTTCGGAGTATTTTGTACTGAATTAATGCTTTCTGTTTTCATATGTTCTACCCATTGTGCAGGTATACTCCTTGTTAATGTGTAATACTTTAGAAAGTCTGAAATTCTGATTGAATATAGTTCCGCAAACACTGAGAATAGGTAAAACTGTTTTGTCCTAAAATAAAAAATATGTTCTATCCGTTGAACACCTTTATCGTGCCAGTCTTTGTAAAATAGTATCTTTGCGTCATTTCTGATGTGCGAGTTATTCCATAATACTTGTTTTGATATGATATCATTTGATTCTGTGAAGTTAATTTTTGACCATGCTGTAAGTATGCTGTTTATAAATTTGTGTTTATGAATGTTGTTTGCATCTTCATATTTAATATTACATTCAAAAATAAATGTTCCACCAAATTGTTTTAGTTGTTCGATGTATATTTGCTTCCATATCCCAGTATTATTTTCATCGCAAAGTCTTTTTACCCAACTAGCCTTTAATGAAATTATAAACAAATCAATATCAAGCATATTAATTCCTCCATTTTCGTAACTTTGGGTTATTACATTTCTTTTTATTTTGTCTGGTTTAGAATCCCATAAAAATTCGTACAGTTTTTTCTTGATATATTTTATAGTGTTCTCTGGGGGTGTTTGAATGACTGTTAACGGATATATTAATTTTGGTAGGGCGAATGTTTTAATTATATTTATCTTACCTATCAAAGTTAGATGCCTGCCTTTCCATTTATTTAGACAGTTTTCGAAATTCTTTAATTTTTGGATCAATGTTGTATTGATAGATCAAATTTGCGTCATTTGAAAATGTCATACCTAAAGTTTGGGCTTTTTCTGAGGTCCATGCAAATTGCTTATTGGGAAAGTAATGTAAAGACGATTTAGATAATGATCCTACCCGAAGAACAGTGCACTATTTAATATTCAAGACCAGACCGGTGAATTTACCAAACTCGTTTATTGTTTCTACTAACTTATTGAATGAGTGTTCTGTGCCGTCAGTAAAAAAAGTTGCATCATCTGCAAACATTGTGCTTTTAACTGTTTGATTATATATGTTAACTCCTTTTATTTCATTGTCATTTTGAATAGCTAATGATAGTATTTCTATAGCTATTATAAATAGATAAGGTGATAGGGGGCAGCCTTGGCGAACTCCACGGCCTATATTGAAAAAATCGGATAGGTGTCCATTGTTTTGCTAACACAACTTCTAGCATCTGAATAAAACAATTTAATCCATTTAATAAACTCATCTCCAAAATTGAAATAGTTCAGAGTCTTCATCATATACTCGTGATCAACACTATCAAATGCTTTTTCAAAATCTGAGAAAAATAATATTCCAGGTGTGTTAGTTTCATTTAAGAGTTCTATTGACTCAAACAGTAATCTAATGTTTTCTCCGATATATCTTCCTTTTATGAAACCTGTTTGTGAGCCGCTGATTATTGAAGGTAATACTTTCTTGAGTCTATTTGCAATTGATTTCGTGGCTATTTTATAATCTACGTTAAGAAGTGATATAGGTCTCCAATTTGATAATAATGATAACTCTTTGTCTTTTTTCGGGAGTAACGTTATAATACCCTGTTTCTGAAGATCGGTAAGGTTTCCTGTTTCAAAAGAGTAGTTTAGCGAATTTACAAGATGCATTTTAATATTATTCCAAAATATTTTGTAAAATTCTACTGTTAGACCATCTGATCCTGGACTTTTATTGTTTTTCATATCTTGCACCGCTGTCTTGCATTCGTACTCTGTTAGTGAACCTTCGCATGATTGTTTATCCTGGTTTGTTATTCTGTTGTTGTCATTTGCTGGAAAGAAAGTGTGTGTAGTTGCTGATATTTCTTTCTTAGTGTATAGTTTTTTGTAGTATTTTTCCTCTTCCTTCAGTATTTCTGGTTGTTCTGTGATTGTTTGTCCATTAACATTTAATCGTAAAATTGTTTTGCATTCAGAATTTTTCTTTTCTAGGCTATATATAATTTCTCATTTTTTTCTGCACCTTCGACCCACTCGGCTTTGGATCGAAGCCTTATAACGTTTACCCGTTTCTAATAGATATTTTCAAGTTGTATTTTATTATTTTCAATTTGGATTCTTATGTT
Organism: Conchocele bisecta; assembly: GCA_029237695.1. Taxonomy (NCBI): domain Eukaryota; kingdom Metazoa; phylum Mollusca; class Bivalvia; order Lucinida; family Thyasiridae; genus Conchocele; species Conchocele bisecta. Next base: position 128,770,291 of record CM055266.1, read on the forward strand.
ATTATTCATTGGATCATTTATTAATTCTGTTTCCAGTTTCTCTATTTCTTTTTGAATGTCGTTTTCCCTCGACCTTTCCTTTCTTTTTTTCCTTGTCGCGTAACTTATAGTTTCATTTCTAATATTTCCCTTAATGATTTCCCATAGTGTATTTGGATTTGCCTCTCCGTTTATAGTTGCGGTTTCATGGATTGTGCTACATATTATTTCTTTATATTCTGTATCTAGAAGTAGACTATTGTTTAATTTGAAATACCCTGGACCCCTACTAATATTTCATATTTGTAGTTTAAAGCTGACCATAGAGTGGTCCGATTTATAGCCGTATGATATATTACAATTAGAAGAGCGATTTATTATATTTTCAGAAATCTCCATATATCACATAATGTATATGTGTCTAATATAGTTTTTATTTTTTATTTCGTGTTTGTTTGTTTGTACCTTGATGCCCATTTTTCTTTGTCTATATTTGGATCCAGGACTGTATTAAAATCACCTCCTATAATAAACTTTTCTGTAGCATGTTCTTTTATATATTCGTCCATTTTATCGTAAACTAATGTGTTATCGTTGTTTGGCCCATATACATTGATTATTGTGTAATCATTTTCCGATATATTTAATGTTAGAGCTTGTAACCTACCGGATATAATTTCAGAGTAAGAAATAACTTTATATGTTATGTCGGGCTTTATTAAAATGCCCACTCCCTCTTTGTTACTATAGCTGCCACTAAAAAATATTTGATGCCCCCATTCTCTTTCCCATTGATTTTTATTCTGTGCCGTGAAATGTGTTTCTTGCAGTAGACATATTGAGTATTTTTTATCTTTTAACCATTGGAAGACTTGTGTCCGTTTATTGGCTGCCCCTAAGCCTTTGACATTGAATGTTCCTATTTGTAGCTCCATGGTGAATTATGGTTTGATGTGCATTTTACCACTTTATACCGCAAGGTGTTGAACATTTACTGTAAGGCATACACTATTATGAATGTATCTAAAACAGGCTGGATGAAAGATATACAAGGTGTGCATGTTTCTTGAATAGCATGGCTATGTGGGACAGTTGTACAAGCATTTTGCATCCACAAACATACATTAGTCTGGAGACAAGTACCTAAAACATGCTCAAATACATATATGAGGGCAAATTAATGAACAACGCCGAATATCTCAATATGTACGGGGGTGCAGCATGTATCGTTTAGATAATGACATTCTGACATTCACCGTATCTGACAATTTCATTTTTACCCCGAGGGCATGTAATGTCACTATCGGGCGAAAAAGTGCTGCACCCCTCATACAGACGCGTAGCTCTATCAGGCAGAATGAGAGTTTCATAATGCATACATGTTTTACCTAATTATGTTCATTATTGTTTTTTGTTTTTAAACCGACACCCAATGTCCAGCTACTCAATGTACATGTATTTCCGTGCGAAGCATAATATCGCCACACAAAAAAGATGATTCGCCGCATATGCCTAATATTAACTTGTCGTGACAAATTGGGTCTTAAAATCCACAGCGAAGTGTATCATATCAAAACTGATTTTATTCATCGTAAGAACCCATATACCATGAACAATATGTTACATGCCCCTGTGATTTGGTCTATGCGACCAGTGTAGAGCCGGATCAGCATGCGCATCCGCGCAGTCTGATACGCACCTACCCTGTTCGCAAATTATGAATAAAAACAACTGTATCTAGCGAATGACACCACATTTGTGCGGATACTGTTAACGCTCCTCCATTGCGGTGGCGACATGATGCTTCTCAAATTAGAGTATTGCAATATTTACATGTATATTTTTTTCTACAATGTGTTGTAAAAGGCGAATGTTTAAACAGCAGTATACGAAAAGTAGTATTGTGGCACAATAAAAGTACTTCGAATAGCATAGAGTGAAACAAAAATAGGAAGGCTATGCAACATCGTGTCCGATCATATATATATATACATTATATCTAAAACAAAATATAATTTAATATATGAGCAAGGATCTTATACTCCAGCTCCACCTCATTTCTCGCCGTTTCTCGATAATATCTAGCTGCACACCTAGTCAGCCCGCTGCTACAGCAGCAAGCTAACTCGGCGTGCAACAAGACTCCTACACATAAACACGGTGCTACGTTGACAGTATAAATGCCGATTATAAAACATCAGTTTTTACAGCTGCGATAAGACTAAAGTCTCAGAACCTGGCTCAATTATGTCTGCATGATATGTTGTTTTACAATATACACGTATGACTGACAGCTTGACATAGCTTTTAAATACAGTTCGGTAGTGTATGAATGTATGAATCAGTCATCTAAATCGAAAAAAAACGAAACATTTAGATGACTGCTGAATAGTACAATGTGATCAACAATGAGTTAAAGAAAATGGGGGAGGGGGTAACCATGTGCGCTGCGAAATGTACAGGTTACAACTGTTATAAGGTATTTTAATGCAAACATTAATCAGTTGTCTAAATCGAAAAATAAACGAAAACATTTAGACAAATACTGAATATTTCGGTATGGTCAATCCTGGTTAGTGCATGCTCTGTATCGTTCTTCTTAATATAAATTAAGAAGAACGGTACGCATGTAATTGTATTTCCTTATGTGTGTGGGGGGGATCATACAGAAAGTAAAAGCTTTATTAAACGTGCTACATATAGCGACTGGCGTAAGCAGTTCTAGTCAACGCGCGAACAGCGTATATGCGGATCTATCTGAATTTCAATGATTGGACACTTAAAACACAGGACGCAATGTAAACCTCCAATACAATACATTCACAATTCTGTATAAATATGGGTTTCTGATTTGGAAAATGGACGTTAAGCCAATTGAAAATTAGAATCACTATAACATAATTGTGCAATGTCACAGTATTATTTGAGTCGAATGAGTTGTACCATTAGTTTCATATATTGACTACGTGAATATCGAATAGTGCAGCCCCACTGATCAGAGTGCCTATGCTGCATGCTGATCCGCGACTACACTACTCGTTAAACGCTGAACGTTCATTTTCTCACCTGGCCATCCATAAGTGTTGTCACACGTTATGCGCGTCTCTACCTGACAAAGCCGACCTGCCTCTTGCACATACCAGTGTAGTTACTCTATACCCGTTACCTTCTATGACTGTTCGTCAGATTTGCTGTGGTTCGGTATGCCTTGTAGATACGAATCAGAATATATGGAAATATATCTTGATCCTGTTCTACACTGCCGCCTCCTTCGGTAAATGATAAGTATATGCGACTTTGTGAGACTGGGACGCACGCACGGGCACACCAGTTGGTCAATAGGATTTGTAGTGATTGTCAATGTTTCGTGTTTCTATTGTGGATATGCAGAGAGGTGATTTATAATAAGTATACTGCCTGAAAATAAGTCACGTACTATCAAAGTCGTACATTTTAAGTAAAAGTAGTACGATTAAAGTTTTAAATGTTTCAATGAATAACAAGTGTCTCGATGCAACCAGTGCTCAAAGTCTTCGAAATTAATTTTGTCTACATTGCCGTTTGCCTTGTATTTAGCATAGATCTGGCCTTCGAATGTCCATGCTGATTCAGTTTCTATGCTCTCTCGTACAGTTTTCAGTACTTTCGCATTTAGCTGGGTGAGGTCCTCCTGCACATAAATACCGGTACCGTGCAGTTTTGTTCGCTTATCCTTCAGGGCAATTATTTTCGAGAGTCGGGAGGTGAACTTGACAATAATGCCCCTTGGTTGTCCTTGTCGTATGATTCCGATTCTGTGCGCGATATCTATGTCCTTTTCTGTGATATGTAGCCCCAGTTTGCTGTTCATGATCCCAACGGCTGTGGTTGTGGTTTCAGCAGCACTTTCCCTATTGTCTTCATTTGGAAGCCCTGGTCCACTCAATCGTATGCTGTTTTTCCTGGTATATTGTTCCAGTTCATTACTTCTTTTTACATAATGGTTTCTGGCTTTGTCATGTTTATCACGTAGAGATTTTATCTCGTTGTTTTTATCCGCCAATTCGGCCTTCATCGTCTTCACTTCTTTTCTTAAATTGTCTTTTTCGGTGTTCAATGTATGGATTTCACCTTCCACTATGTACGTTATTTATTACATACATGTAACAAAGAGCATTAAAGATTAATAAAAAAGAAGTTCTCATAACATCAGTTACAGACCTTACCCGAGTATTACAACACTGCAGCACTTTAACAGCAATGGTAATAATTGTAAATGTATATGTACACGGTTTCAGACAAATAATCATGTGGTATATGTGTTTGCAGAATGTACGAGAAATAAAACTAGGATAGAAAGAGAGAGAAAATGTGGATAGTGAGAGAGGAGATTGGGAGAAAGAATGAAAGAGGCAATTGCCACGATGTACATATATTATAGAACATAATTCATCGACAGATATGTACTGCAGTTGATTGCAGTGTTCATTATTACCAGGTGGTAGAGGATGATGATGGGAAATGAAAAGCATCCGATAGAGCTTGCGTCCCAGACATCTACCAACGGTGTTACTCAAAAATATTGTTAGTTTTAATATAATTCTCTACAGCTTTCAAAAATAACGGTATTGCATTCGTTGTTTTCTTCATGTATGCCATGCAAAAGCATATTCGTAATACTACTACGATGTTCGTCTTAGAGAGGTTCGGACAAGGTGCAAGTCAGTAGCCGATTTCATCAAAGTTGCAAAGTATACTTATCTAACAAAGTATACATTGAGGGAGTAATCATTTATTTTTTCCAGAAATGTATTATTTCATATAGAACTAACGACTGCATATATTTGATGATTAAAAGTATACAGAACTAGTATACTGAATTTATTACATTATCACCTCCAAAATGGCTAGTATGCCCCGGCTGTGTCTTGGCTTGATACATGTACACATGGACCCTCCACTATAGGAGAACATGTGACCGGTGTCAATGCTCAAGATATTGCATGTTGACTGGATAACCAGTTTGCCATTCCCGTATTTGCTATGAAGATACCTTCCAACATATCGATGACTTACATTGGCAGACATTCATGGCATTATATGCATGTTCCTTTGGGTCACTTTACTTCTCATATGCACGAGGCAAACGAGTTCTAGTAGATACTTTTATTTAGTCAGATGTGTAGGGTAAGTATAAACTAATCGTTAGATCGTAGTCATACTCATACTGGTCGGTGTTATTATCCTGTTGGTGTTGGAAGTGCTTTGGTTGCAGCTCAAACCGTATGTACGTATGCTAAAGAATGATACAGTGGACATGTGCAGAATTGTGGAAATGTTTGTGCAGGAATTACAAGGATATAATAACTAACATTCAGTGAGGCTCTTGCCAACTCCCGTTAGGTTCAAGAAATATATCATCACTGAGCAAGTCACTTTCCAAAGGGTTCCAGTTGTATTTGATGCTGACCTTGCAGCAAGAAATGGGTAAATCTCCAGCTGAACTTGAGAGGTATCCCAAGGTGAAGCAGTTGTTATACTGGACTGTACGTCCATGATCCGGCATATCGCTAATCTTTCATCCTTTGGAACATTTCGAAACTGAACCTGGCGAGACACTAGTATTGTCGTTGTTGATATCATTTGACGTAAATTGATCCGGATGCCAAGTACTGTAAATTGAGTTAGGTATCACCAAATAGTAATAGCAAACGTGCCAGCCAGTGACTGGAGAAATAGAGAATAGTAGGTTAGTGCCGTGAATGCGAAAAAAATATATGGCGCGGCTTAGGAAACGGGATGGGCGAGGCTCTGCCGAGCACATCCCGTTGCCGTGCAGCGCCAGATATTTTCCCATTCACGGCACCAACCTACTATTCTATTTACCTACAAATCGCTTTCAAATTCAATAAAAATAACCCCAGCCACCGCACAAATTCATACACAGTGATTAGATCGTATTGATAGGATATCAAAAAATGTTTCCCGGCACCGTGTTTCACAGCAATTACCCACTGTGTTGACGGGATAATAGATGATTAAGAAGTTCCAGCAGAATGTATAGACTTAGAACGACCAGTGGCGAAATTACCACAGCATGCATGTAGTAATGCATTGGCATGAGAGATAGTAGAGAAGCAAAATTAATGAACATTGTTTTACGATAGATGTGTGAAGTGAAACATGCAAATCTGAGAAATACAGGGTTATTTGCTCCAACTCTAATTAATTCAGTTTTGAACGAAGTTTAGGAAACTTCATTCATGTGTGGATAAAACATGTTAAACATTTGATCACACCAATTTAAAAAGTATGTCAATGATGCTCCAACATCAAACACACATGCTACCCACATCAAGATAATCAAACATCTGTACTGCCTTGCATACGACCCGGCTTTTTATAGCGACGTGGTAGGCATGCGGCCCGGGTTCGACCCCAGCTGCCGACAAACTATTTGTACTTTATGACGCTTTCGCCTCATACTACAATGGTGCCAATGATACATGATAGAGCCAATGAGCATATCTCGTATGAAATTTTCCATACAGTTTGAACTTGGAAGTCTATAAAATACCATGAAGTGTATATTTCGATATATGAGCTACAAATTCCCATTTGTAGGAAGGATGAGTGTAGTAGTATGGCCATAGTAGGATTACTCGAACATGTGGTGTACTGCCTTGCTGTACAAGCAGACCTTTATAGCGACGTGGTATAGTGTTCGCCTTACACACAGGCGGCCTGTGTTCGACCCCAACTGTCGTTAACATATGTTTCACTTTGCAACACACTCCCCTCCTACTAGTATACTAGCCAGATGCTGAACCTAGGAATGTCGAGTACCGCATGGTTTTAAGTTGGAAATGTAATATATAGGTCCAAAAGTCTCAGAAACTGCCGTATGCCATCTGCATATTTGTAGCATTTTTCGTAATTGACATAATTAACATTTTAATTAGTTCAAATTACAAAATCAGGAACATATCCCTTAAAGGTACATGCCCAATCAGTAGGCACAAAATCTTCTGTATATGAGAGACATCATCTGGGACATCTTCTAGCAAAATAAACATTCATTCACCATTACCTCACGTATTGATTGGCATAGTTATACATTTTATATCAGACTTAAATTTCCACACTGATATCAGTCTTTCCTTAAAATATTAGCGGACATAACTGTTTATTATCTGTATTTATTTTTTGATGTGCAATGATCATACATTATAATATGTCGAAAATATTATTTTTTCACGTGATGCATTTAATTAGTATCAATAATGAACAAAAATATCATGCCTCATTTGCATATGAAAATAGCCTGATACCACGGCTAGTCACTATCAGTAAAATATTAGCGGACATAACTGTTTATTATCTGTATTTATTTTTTGATGTGCAATGATCATACATTATAATATGTCGAAAATATTATTTTTTCACGTGATGCATTTAATTAGTATCAATAATGAAAAAAACTATCATGCCTCATTTGCATATGAAAATAGCCTGACACCACGTCACTATCAGTAAAATAATTATTTATAAATGATTATATATGTATAGCGGGCACTCGTAAGTTTTAGAACTCGTTGAGTAGTGACTCAATTACACACTTAATTAATTCCGGTAAAGAACACGTTGTGCCTACTGAGTGGGCATGTACCTTTAATAAGTCGCATAGAGACTTCGTTTTGATGTACATGTATATACCCATGTTTTCGATACCAAAGACTGTATCTAACATGATTTGAGTGGCGTAATCCCATTCAGTGACGGCGAATCCAATAATGCTGCCATATATGAGATACAAATGCGTCTTAAAATCATCATAATTTGACGATGCCTGTGCACATGATCAGAAGCATACACTTTCATTCACATAGAGCCATTCCGACGGCATTAAATCAATATGGCCACCGTAAAAATCAGTTATATAAGTTGATTTAAAGGCCAGTCTATAGGCTAGCATGCTAAATAGGTCAGCTCACACAATCAAGAATATAGTTCCCTTAATCTAGTCACCCACAAACTTCGTTTTGGTATCTACACCCATGTTTACGATAACAGGAAATATATCTAACAAAACTACAGTGGTGTAATCCCATTCAATGCCAGTACATCCAATATGGCTGCCGTATATTAGCAAATGCGTCGTAAAAATGTTTTAATTTCTCAAACGTCTACTTTTATTACTAGTATGTCTGTACATATGCTATCATAAGCATGTAAAATAATGTCACTCAATTGCATTAAAACCAATATTGCTGCCATAAAAAATAGTTATAAGTTGATGTATAGGCCAGCCATATAGGCTAGCATATTAATTAGGTCAAGTCACAAAATAAGAATAGCTCGCCTAATTAGTCACCTAGTCACTTTGTTTGGTTTTTACACCCCATGTGTACGATACCAATGAATACATCTAACCTACTTTATTTACCATGAATTCATTCAATGGCGCTGAATCAAATATGGCCACCTTACTATAGAATATGATATATGGGATCGCCATCAGTTTGCAACCATATTATTTAGGTAGTCTGTAACGAAGTATGGCAAATATCACACATTGACAGACATAAAGACACACACATTCCCACTACACTAAGTTCATTATGGTCGACCTAAAATTACTATGAAACTTATTATCCAGGCAAAATACCAATTCAACATCGTTTAAGTAATGTACAAAAACGATGTCCACTCGATTCAACGACGGAAAAAACACCACACACTATATACGGCCACTGTTAACTACTTTTGTATCGCCCAATCACACGGACACGATTAACATTGCACTATATAAACGTAGAACATAAAATAATTGAAACGGACACCCACGAAACACATAAGTTGAACGTTGAAAAGTGAACCAACAGAGGTGTGGCTATATTGGCCACTATTAATAGCAGGATGTTAAGTACAGAATACAATAGCATAAAAACGACAATGCCTGTGATAAAGACCTATGCAAGAGGTACATGCTAAACTTCATCATATGACTTTTAATATTTGTTTATATTTGAAACATATATGCACATATTGAACATTCACATATTTTGTCTAGGTAGCGCTTTCTGTAGTCATACATGTACATGCACGTGTAATTTGATTATAAAACACCATTATATTGGCTACAACATATATTACTCTGTTCTCATACAAATTATGTTCACGTCTATGATGCTCATCATATGGCAGTCTAAGGCATTATGTCATTTCGAAACGTAGGCATATGACAACGCAACACTGCGCGTTGATATATGTTGAAATAAATGTATATGACCACACAATGAGCAAGTTGGTCATTTAATACATACATTTTGATATACTAGCTGGCATAGGTAATGCAATTACATGTTTGACCACACAACACATGTCTCAACCTATGAAGTATATACATATTGCGTTAGTACCTGTTCGCTGATGCACCTGCATGCGTAATGCAATTGTTTTAAATCTTGCAATCATATATCACCACACAAAAATTATGCTGGGCCTACATGTTGCCGTATAACGTTGTACTGCATTTTTCAGCTCATGACATATTGTTTCAGGATTCTGAGATTATATACATATAACATATTTTGTTGTCACTAAGTCATGTTTATATGACTATACCACATAGTTTTCAGTCGCTAAAAAACATTCTTGTGACCACTAAGCATGTTAATTCGTCGATACATCAGATTTATATGACCAATCGTTGGTCATTAAAGCACATATATTGTGTCGCGCAATTCGTTCCTTGATCAATGGAATCACATATATGACCAAGTACCTCATAGTATTGTCAGATTATTGCATAGCCATGACCGGACAACATGTTTCATTGTCGATTAAAACCTTAATATAGCGATATATACGTCTATTTAACGCATTTTTGTTATAGCATTACATGTCCTTGATGTCTGAAACGCATACTGTATGGCGATATGACAGTTGTTCATCGAGACGAAACACTCTGCATGTCATAATTTATGGAAATGTTTCCGTCACAAATATGCATTGCCTGACTATATTATTATTATAAAATTATGACGATTAAAAAGACGAATTTGCTCATATATGGCGTCCATATTTGGACTGGGATTACGTCACTGAAATTCTGTTAGATACATTCGTTGGTATCAAAAACGTGGGTGTATACCCAAAAGCAAAGTTTTTATGCTGGTTAAGGAAGCTAATCCTTATTTTGTGATTTGACCTAATTAATTAAATTATGAAAACATGCTACACATATGCAAATGGGCATCCGACAGTGATCGGACAGGTCATTTGTACCTATATACAATGTATTACATTTCCAACTTAAAATATTGCGGTACTCAACATTCCCATGTTCACTATTAAACATATATGGCTGGCTATAGGACTATAATGTACCTTACCATACACAATGTAATACATTTCATAATGACACTATTCGTATTGTAACTATCATTCACATGAGTCAATTTTTGACGATGACATGATGGCTCTGGTGTCATGGCCTTTATAGTAAGCCGGTTAAATACATGTTTGTTTGTAAACTTGTTGCCAAAAGCTACACCAAATACTGCACTATATATAACTTTGCACATAACAATATAATATTGCATCCCAGCAAGGCTAACAATAGATAGTCTGAAGAAATAATGTCGACCAAGGAGATAGCCAAGGTTTTATTATTTTCCTAGGGTTAACAATATGCTCCTGCTTGGATTTACCATTGAGTGCATTATATTGAACACACCGACAAACAAGAATACACATTGTACAAATCTAAACAGTGTTTGGTGACATTTCCGCAGACCGGATGCACCAAACGCTCACCACTGCTCTTTCATTACTTAATAAGCGTTTGTGATTGCAATGTACGTGCATTCATGAAACATTCACAAGAGAAAATTGGAATTGATATGTGGTCTATAATAATGGATGTCGCACTGCTTCTATTGAAAAAATCTGCATCGGAATAAGATTTGTGTTTTTCCAGTCTCAGGACATCATCCAAATGCTTACTAGTATATGATGTTCTCGTATTGTACAGTGTGTCTCATAATATGAACATACCATGTTATAATACACGTATTGGTTTGTTTCCCCGATATATAACAATTACAAATTATATATGATGCCTGAACCTAGTAAATGTTTGTCTTTATAGAATGTGTTTCAGATGTTGTCAATTTTGTGTGACGATGACAGCGCTTCGTTTTTTTAAAATTCCTATCATGTCTATGAATAACAATTATCAGTTCATCTACATGTATCTATCAAATGTTTCAAATTACATTGTCTACAAACCTACATCAAATACTATAGAAGAACTTAATGTGGCTATCAACAGAGATTTCCAAGATGCCAAGAGGGCCGGCGATTATAACACATATTGTGTGTGTTCTCAATATCATGGCCAGACACTTATTGACTTAGATGCCTGGTAACTGGTTCCTTTAATCTTAACACTTTTCATGTAGTGAATAAAGCCCATCATCCGCCCTCGTGAATCAAACAATGTGTTGCGTTACAACCATATACATTTTATTATAGTTGACTCTGGCGGCAATATTGTATTTATAAGGAGCTGGATCTCAAACAACATTTCAATCCCTTCCAATTAGTCGGTAAACAGTGAATTTGTGGAAAATGACACCTCATTTAATCTTCTGATTAAGCCTGTATCAAAATAAGATTGCGTTAGAATTTCACGTGGTTTATATGGCGGCCATCTTGAATTTTATCTTTGATAATGATAATCAATAAAACATTTATGATAACGACATTATTGTCATTGAAATAGTATGCTATATTGAAATAATATGGACATTTTTTATTTGCTGACTACCGTTTGGCGGCCATTTTAAAAATGGCCGCCAAATGTTCTTGCCCAGTTTTCGATTGCACCTAGTTTCAGTTTCACCCAGTTGCACATAGTTGAAGTTTTAAAGGTACATGCCCACGCAGTAGGCACGAAATGTTCTTTATAGGAATTAAATAAGTGTATAATTATGTCACTATTCCACCACTTCTAAAAATTACGAGTGCCCGTCCTATACAAATATAATCATTTATTAATTATCAATTAACTGTCAGCGACGTGCGGCGGTAACAGTCTATTTTGATAATGTGCGGGGACGACGACTTTCACATCACGGCTTGCGGTGCGCATGCGCAGTATACTACGCGCGCCAGTAGGCTTCCCAATATGTAAACAAGAATATCAACATGTCGAAACGTCCAGGACGGAAATTGTATGAAACGACGTCGGCCAGAAAAAAGGCGGAATGTCTGAGGGACAGGCAGTACAGAGAGAGAGTGGTTAACATTGGCGACCAGATCACCAAATGGAAAGAGTTACGTGGAGATTTAGATTTGGACTCGAACAGAGATTTTTCTTCTCAACTTCCGATACTTCACTGCGCATGTCAAAGATGTGATTTGATTGACCGTGTCACGTAACGCGTATTGGTAAATATAGCACGAGGTCTGAAAATACCCTTTCTGGTCGCGGCATATAAAATGCGATTTAACACCAATTAACATGCGCCGTAATTAAAAATAACTCGTTAGTGGGTAGACAAATGGCTCATATAAGGCATGACAGAACATGAAAAGTAGTAGTACAGTGTAACCTGCTCGTGGGCATGTACCTTTAAGTTGTAAGCATCCATCAGTAACTCAAATAAACAGTGAAAGTCTCTTAACTAGCAAATGGATACGGGTCTTTAGGCCAGGTCCAGTACTAATCACTACTCTACTCCACCCCCAAATGCAATTGTCGTTGTAATGTTAACCAGCTCGACTTAACACACGTCGGCGACCATCAACCCTATACAACAAGAACCTGGATTCATCATTGAAGAGTGTGTGTCTCCAGCTGCGTACAGGGAAAGACGTCGTGTTTCGTATGTCCTATGGACGGAA
>CM055266.1:128783663-128936320 GCA_029237695.1 Conchocele bisecta
GTGAACTTCAAAAATGAATAGACAACTGCTGCGGAAAACGCCGGGTAGGCCTTAGATCAATCACCTTCTTCGGTTGGGTGGAAAAATATTGAAATAGAACAGCTAGAGGCTATCTTTTCCGGAGATGGTGATATAGATCTAGAGACGCCGATAGTCCTGCAGAAGTATTGAGACGCTTTCGGGAGACAGTTGCCGCATTACTTCCTGGCCTTTGGGGGGGGTTTCGGAGATCTCCAAGCTTTAATAATCGCAAGGAATATGCCTGGTATTTGCACTCTCACAGTCTCAAAAGCCACGGGGCTTGCGACATTGTCCGCTGATAAAAAAATAAGGATCACTCCGAGGTTGGCCTCAATGTTAGGATTTAAATTTGCACCACCTTACAACGAGGAAGAAGGGCTTCGTACCCCGTTGCACTTTGTCTTCCCCGTGGGCGAGCACCGCGGCGATACCCCAGTAAACTTCGCCTTCACGAAAACTCTCGGGGTGCACCTTGATCGGGTGAACACATCGTACAACACGGTAGACGGATCCCCCAGCACATTACTGAAAACTGTGCCACCAGCGATCTGTTTCTATGGCGAGACTGTGACCTTAGATTTCCCACACCCCGAGATGAAAGTTTTGGAATCGGGACACATCCACGAGTTGAAGATTTCTATTCTTGATGATAAAGGGAGAGAGTTGAAGAACGATTACCCGATTTCGGTCGTCCTAGAAATTTCAAATTAATTAATTAATTTTAATAAAATTATTTAGAATTAAACGTATGTTCGTAATATATATTATCAACATTATGGTATATTACGGACCAGGTGTTCCTTCCGATTTGGGTGACAAATTCAAATAATTTGGAAGGAACCGGCAGAAGGGGGATTCATCCCGACAGAGGGCGACTTTTTAACTACCCAAAAAACAAAGGCCTTGATCAATAGAACCTATATCGAGGGCCACGGAAGTGATTCACAAAAGTTCTCTATCACAACTTAGAGAATATGCCCTGGCTGTGAATACACAAAGTCGTGAAGAAATGCATACGGAACTAAACGAACTAGGTAAAAAAATAACCAATTTAGAAAAGAGGCCCGGTTGGGGATTGATAAAGCCCGAGAAGACCGCCAGATTGACATTACGGCGGTTTTATGATGCGTTGCGCTTAGAAGACTCTCTCAGCAAAGAAGCTACACTTGCTGAATTAGACGGAAAAATAATCGATTTTCGAAAAGAGGCCACGTCGGGTATTGAGAAAGCCCGAGAAGACCACCAGGCGGACCTTACGAAGGCTTATGAGGTGTTGCGCTCAGAAGACTCTCTCATCAGAGAAGCGGCACTTACTGAACTAGATAAAAAAATAACCAAATTTCGAAAAGAGACCCGGTCGGGTATTGATAAAGTCCGAGAAGACCACCAGTCGAACCTTGAGGAGGCCATTGCGGAGGCTTATGATGCGTTGCGCTTAGAGAACTCTCATAGTAAAGAAGCGACACTTACCGAACTAGACGGTAAAATAGCCGAATTTCTGAAAGAGACCAGGTCGGGGGGTTGAGGGGGTCCGAGAAGACCACAAAGAGGCCATTGCTGAGGCTTATGGGGCGTTACGCTCAGAGGACTCTCTCAACAGAGAAGCGGCACTTACTGACATATACGAAAAAATAACCGAATTTAAAAAAGAGACCCGGTTTGATCTTGATGGAGTCCGAACGGGTATTGAGAAAGCCCGAGAAGACCACCAGGCGGATATTACGGAAGCTTATAGGGTGTTGCTCTTAGAGGACTCTATCAACAGAGAAGCGACACTTACCGAACTAGATGGAAAAATAACAGAATTTCAAAAAGAGGCCCGGTCGGGTATTGATAAAGCCTTAGAAGGCCACCAGGCGACCATTACGGAGGCTTATGATGCGTTGCGCTTAGAGGACTCTCTCAGCAGAGAAGTGGCACTTACCGAACTAGATGGAAAAATAACCGAAGTTTCTGATAAACTGAAACATGATCGTATAGCCGCGACCAAAGCTCTTGAGGAGGCCTCTTATGAGATTCGTACTGAGGCATATAACGCAAACAGGGCGCTTGCCGGAATAGTGAAAACAATGAAAACACCAAAACGTGTCATAACAGTTTGGGCTGAGAAGCGGGGCCCATTGGTTGAGGGGCATTATGAATATTCGTTCGTGCCAAAGCGAGTAATAAATATGGGGGATACACTATGACAGCTGCAGGTGAAGTTATCCAAATGGCGGTCTGCTCGGTTAATGCTAATGGTAAACCTGTGGGCGCGGTCGCGATAAATATTGTAGTAGATGGGGAAGAACGGGGGGTTGGAGTCACTAAAATCTCTGGAGATAGTTCGACGATTGTTTCGTTCGCCGGTAATGATCGAATTATTGACTTTCCAAAGGTAGTGTTATTAACTTTGTTACGAAAATCGGTGACTCAGAGAGTTCTTCCACTATTGTCTCATTGTTGATTGAACTTATTGTGTACTATATATAGAAATAAATTTAACTATGAACGAATCACCATATCCAACTCTCAATACCACTCACCAACACTGTATCCAATTGTCAATACCACTCCACCAACACTGTATCCAATTGTCAATACCACTCCACCAACACTGTATCCAATTGTCAATACCACTCCACCAACACTATATCCAATTAACGAAAGAAGTTCAGATTTTAGGTTGAATATATCGTCGCTATGCAGGATATTTTAGTTAGAGAATGTGCAAATAGAAAAAGACACGCTAACAAATATAAGCGCGCGGCAAACATAGCTGAAGCATCTAGTACGGTTCTGGCAAGTGTTTCTGTGTTGTGTGGGGCGGGGACTGCTGCAACGCTATCTACAATTGTAATGGTTCCACTTGCAGGGGTTTTGAGTGGAATTACCGTTTTATCTGGAACACTTTGTATGGTAATTAGGGCGGTGGGTGGAAAACTCGAGAAAAAAAGTAGAAAACATGATAGAATATCCGTTCTCGCTAGGTCTAAGAAAAATAGCATCGACGTTATGGTGTCCAAAGCGTTGGCCGATAAGAAAATATCAAATTTAGAGTTTGAATCCGTGGTGGAAGAAATGGGGAGATATGAAGAATTAAAAAATGATATAAGGATCAAGGCGCGCGCCACCATGCCCAAAATTGAGTGTACTGATTGGGATAAATTTAGGGTAAAACTTGGAAATAAAGTCGGAGGAAATGTTACAGCACCATTATAAAATAATTAAAAAAAAAAATAAAAATTCTTAATTTTATAATTTTCCTAATTTTTTCAAAATTATATTGATGCAGTAAACAAATTTACATACCTATACAACATGTGTTTTTCACTGAGAATTACAAATTCAGTCGAGTATTACACTGTACACACCGTCTGTGTAATTGATACACTCGGCTCTGTTTACCTTGGCTATCAATTTACACATGGTTCATAACCCGTGTAATTGATAATTGTACAACACTAGGTAATGTTTATCATAACAGCCTTCGTGGTCGTGTGGTTAAGGCGATAATCTATAGAGACGAGGGTCGTGGGTTCGCGCCGCGGTTGGAGCTAAACATTTTTATTTATTTATTTCTATCCCTACAAATATGTGGTCGCTATGGTAAACAACTGCATGACAACGGCGTTCGGAGTCCGACCGCTTGAAATGGGCAGACAACTCCGGCCGGTGTCATGACACGATCTTTGACCTTAGCAGGTTCATGGGGATAAATGGACACGCGGATTTCAGGGAGATGTTATTTGTCTTAGCATCAACATTGCTGTTCAATAATAATTTTTTCAATTTCTTTATAAGCGATATCGTAGAAATGTATATTCGTAAATAAATTGTTGGGTTTTAACAATTTTATATAATACACCTTAGTTTCATATCCGATACGCATTATCCGTCTTAATGTTTGTATTTGCCTCTTGTATGGTTGACATAATTGCCGGTATAATATTGTAAATGCAACGTTTTTATCGGAGCGAAATAATAAATTACGCTGGTATTTCTATATTCGATATCGCCTAGTGTTCTCATTTTATAGAATTTATATACAGGATTATAACCCCCATAAGATTCATAAATTTCTTCAACACAGTTATTAAAAATTTTCAATTCCAATTGTATTGTATTATCCATTTTCTCTAATAGTTGTTTTTTTTCTGTTCAATAATTTCCAATTTCTTCTAATAATTTTCCAATTTCTTCGTTAAAAGCGATATTGTAGAAACGCATATCCGTAAACGAATCTTTGATTTTAAACTGTTTTATAAAATATTGTTTGATAATATTTCGGTAGTGTTTCTACGATCCTATTGATCCTATTTAGTCGCTTCATTACATAAATTTGAGACTTATACCGGCGACATAATTGCCGGTTTAATATTGTAAATGCAACATTTTTATCGCAGCGTAATAAATTACGCTGATATTTCATGTATTCGATACCACATAGTATTGTCATTTTATCCGTGTTTTAATACTGTAGAAACAGCGGCGTAAAATTCTTCAGCAAGGTCATTATACAATTCCAATTCGTTGCGTATTTTATTATCCATTTTGTTATAATATTTTTATTATAACCTACCGTATTAAATTTATATGTTCAATTGGACGTGAAAAAAACATAAGGTATTTATGACACCAATATAATTGGACTACAATTCGACATCGTCGAAATAAATTAGCTATATGGAGGAGAAAAATGGGGTGTTGGAATAATATAAACTATCACTCGTGGGCATATTGAAATAATTATTTTATCATAAATTTACTGTCGGGAAAACATTATGTTTTTTTTCACGACCAATTTTTCGTGGTTGGTGGGAGACAATTTCCTCGTTAACCAATTTTGATTTTTCGGGGGTGGTGGGGGTAGTATAAAGGGTTATAAATGATGCCACCGCAGGTGGTATCATTTTGACTCCCTTTATACTACTGAAGTGCATGCTTAAAGGTACGTGCCCACGCAGTAGGCACAAAATGTTCTTTATAGGAATTAAATAAGTGTATAATTATGTCACTATTCCACCAGTTCTAAAAATTACGAGAGCCCACTATACAAATATAATCATTTATTAATTATCAATTTACTGTTAGCGACGCGCGGCGGTAACAGTCTATTTTGATAATGTGCGGGGACGACGACTTTCACATCACGGCTTGCGGTACGCATGCGCAGTATACTACGTGCGCCAGTAGGCTTCCCAATATGTAAACAAGAATATCAACATGTTGAAACGTCCAGGACGGAAATTGTATGAAACGGCGTCGGCCAAAAAAAAAGGCGAAATGTCTGAGGGACAGGTAGTACAGAGAGAGAGTGGTTAATATTGGTGACCAGATCACCAAATGGAAAGAGTTACGTGGAGATTTAGATTTGGACTCGAACAGAGATTTTTCTTCTCAACTTCCGATACTTCACTGCGCATGTCAAATATGTGATATGATTGACCGGTCACGTGACGCGTATTGATAAAAATAGCACGAGGTCGGAAAATACCCTTTCTGGTCGGGCATATAAAATGCGATTTAACACCAATTAACACGCGCCGTAATTAAAAATAACTCGTTAGTGGGTAGACAAATGGCTCATATAACACATGACAGAAAATGAAAAGTAGTAGTACAGTGTAACCTGCTGCGTGGGCATGTACCTTTAAAACACGAAAAAGTTTTTGACATAAAAAAACTACTACCGTAAGTGTTTCCACAACCATGTGAATGTCAAAAGATCAAGGTCATGTTAATGGTGGCATTAGTGTGTTCCAAATGCTTACATGTATCAAGTGTCCATATATTGAAGAAATCAATCAAGTAATATTAATTTTATACGATGATTAAGGAACTTGTACAAACTTTTTGTCGCAAAAAATGGCTAAGTGTTTCCGCAAATATGCGAAGGTACAAAAGGTCGAGGTCATGTTAATGGCGGCATGAATGTGTTCCAAATGTTTACATGTACATGTATCAAGTTCCCAAACATTGAAGCAATCCATCAAGTAACAACTAACATTAAAGGTATATGCCCAATCAGTAGGCACTAACTGTTCTTTATATCAGAGACATCATCTGAGACATTTTCTTGCAAAATAAACATTCATTCACCTGACGTCACTTCCGTCGATTGAAAACAAATTATTAGAGGTCCGAAGTCCAACTGGATAGCAATCATTATCACTGTTCATATCGGGTTTTCGTTCATCGCACAAAGTGCCTATGTTAGCAATTGGAATTTAGTTGTTTGAAGCATGCAAAAATGATTAAATTATATAGTGAAATGGGTCAGATTTCCCCCTGCACTCCTCGACAGGGGAGATAATTATAACCGGCAGGTGCGCAAAATGGACGAAGTGCGATTTCCAGAATAATCTAGAAATAAATGGGTTGTCTGTTCTTTTTTTCTTTTACAATAATGGCAAGAAATCAAACTGATTATTTGGCCATGTGTGGGGTGTTAGAAAAATGAAAGTATATGCCAAGTCTCCCACCTAGGTGGACAAGGCATAGTGAATAAAAACTGGTGCAGCCCTAAAAACATACCCCTACTAGAACCTATGAAAGTGTGCACGATATAGTGATGAAAAGAATGTTAGTACGGTTAAAAGAAAAGAGCCTCAAGTTGCCTAAGGGAGTGTCAATGTAGCCACTAGCCAGTGCTGACTTAAACCCAAGGATTGTGTCTGCACTGACTACATGTGACGGGAGGGAATTCCACACGATAACAGATCGTGGGAAAAACGAAAACTTTTGGTAATCAATTGTGGTGAGTGGTTTTTGGAAAGCCAGGTGATGACTGTATCGTGTATACCTTGTTTGCGGTGTCAATTAGTGGGAAGGGGATACAGCAACATGGTTGTTTACCATCTTGTAGAAGATAGTGAGACGACAAGCTTGTCACCTCTGCTCTAGGGATGCCCACTTTAATTGTGACATATAAATGTTAGTCACCGTACCTGGAGTTTTCACATAGTTGCCTGTTACAAATCTGGCCGCCCTAAATCTGCTCATCTTCTATTTTCTGCACTATACTCCAGGGTTGGTCTAACAATGGATGTGTATGCTGCCTGTTTTGTTTCTGGACGAGCAAGCGGGATGTTCCTTTTTAGGAATCCAAGAGTCTGGCTAGCTTTGCTTGTTATCTTGTTTACGTGTAGGGAACATGATAAGTCATGCGATATTTCTACTCCTAAATATGTTGCTTGACTCACTGTTGTTAAAGGCTGGTTGTGAAGAGTGTATATGGTTTGCAGAACCTTACGTGACCGAGTTACGTGCATGATATGGCACTTGTCAATGTTAAAAGACATCCTCCATCTCTTCTCCCATTCCGATAGACTATTTAGGTCATCCTGTAGTTGTGCAGCATCTGTAGTGAAGCGACTTCTTTATATAATACACAGTCGTCTGAAAAGAGTCTAACCTTGGATCTAACAGATGCTGGCAAGTCGTTAATGTAGAGAAGAAACAGAAGAGGTCCCAAAACAGATCCCTGCGGGACACCCGATTCCACTGAAGCTTTGCTGGAAGAAGCACCATCCACAACCACTTGTTGGGATCTGTTGCTCAGAAATGCCTTGATCCAAAGATTGGTGGAACCCCTGATACCATAGTGTGAAGCCTTGTATACGAGTCTACCATGATCAACATCAAATGCCTGGCTGAAATCCATGATGGCAACATCAACCTGACCTCCCCGCATGGATTGCACAAGATCATGAATGAAGCAAACCAATTGTGTCTCACACGATTGCCGAGCACGGAAGCCATGTTGGTTGTCAACTAGGAATTGATGGTTATCAAGGTGGTCAAGGACATTGTTACAGACAATGTGTTCAAGGAGCTTACAGGCAATACACGTGAGAGATACGGGCCTGTAGTTGCTTGCTTTGAATTTTTCCCCTTCTTAAAGATGGGTGTGACGTTTGCTTGATTCCAGTCAGATGGGACAATTCCAGGATTTATAGACTTACTAAAGATGCAGTAAATACTGGGGAAATTTCGTTGGCACATTCTTTAAGGACGCGTGGTTTTATCGAGTCTGGTCCTACAGCCTTATGGGGATTTAAATTCAGCAACAATTTCCTAACCCATTCTCTGTTACAGTTATGGGAGACATGTCTGGGTACGTGCTTTGACCAAGGTCGGGAATATCACTGTCATCTCTTCTTGTGAAGACAGATGAAAATTGCCGGTTTAGGATCTCAGCCTTATCCTTGGGGTCTGACTTGAGCATCCCACCTTCCCTCAAGGGGCTTAACTCCACATGAGTCATTCTTTAAGCTTGGTTGTGTCGTGCTTATGCTCAGTCGGGTCGCAAATAATATTATTCATATAATCCCAGTAAGATTGCCTTGATTTCTTCTGGATTAGTGCCTTGATTCTTTTTTAACTTTGGAGAAGATAGCATTATTTTTAATCTTTTTCATTTTTGCATAAAGTCTTTCTCTCTTTTTCATCAATTGTTTAATTTCTCTATACAGCCATGGGAGGTGTTGCTTACCACTGACTAGTTTAGTGGGAATATGCTTAGTAACAAGTTCATTTAGGTTGGAGGTGAAGCTGTCCCAGAGCTCCTGGACACCGATCCTATCCAGGTTGGTCCACATGTTTACACCAAAGGATGCAATGCCAGATTTTATTTCATTCCAGTTGGCCGTATCAAATAAGTATATTTTCCTCTTTTCCAAAGACCAAACACCACATCCATATTCTAAGCAGGGTCTTACTATTGATTTGTATAACGTAATAAACATATTTTTATCCAAATATTCAAATGTTCTGTGAATAAATCCAAGATTTCTCTAGGCTTTGTTTACTATACACTGCAGCTCCATTATAACGCGGTCGCGTATAGCGCGATCTCCATTATAACGCGGGTCTCTCGTGGATCCCAAAAAATATTTAAATAATCAAGAAAAAAAAACAAAGAAAAAAAATCGTCGGACGTCGTAGTCATCGTGTAATTAGTTGATTCATGATTTCTGCAAGTTTATTCAAACAACGAAGTTCAAAGTCCATGAAAGGATTATTATTAGTATTTTAGCAAATGTAATACATGTACCTTTAATCAGGTAATCATGTTAATAGGCATATTTATTAATCAATTCATTTACAATTAATTGTCGCTAATAAATGGTTGCGTATTCGATCGCCTTTCTTTTTTTTCTTTACTCCCAGGTGTAATATTTAGCGTTCTATAAATAGACTGGTATTTCAGCATTATCTGGGTATGGGATCACGTGATCTATTGTTTACACTGCAGCCCACGGCAATCTCGCTTAAATCGTAAATTTTCATTTCATTCTACAATAAGACTTGCAGCGTAAACAATAGATCACGTGACCCCACATCCTGAGATTATGCACGTATCAACCGCATGAATAGGCAGGACACGTGACCATAGGCGTTATTTATTATCAATTAATCCGTTTAAGCGTGTAGTATACATTGTAATAAGCGTCTGTCTATCGCGAGCACTATACAATGTAATAAGTATGATTTTATAAATAACTCATATGTTTAATACATTAATACATACAAGTTTGTATGTCATAGGCATTATTAATAATTACTTTAACTTCTGTTTGAATGACATGATTTTATATGGGTCCGTTGCTAATGGAATTCCCGCAATAGTTGGTAACCGAAATGCGAATGATACCAGTAACCCGTGCAGTACCAGTACCCGTGCATGTCCCGAAATTTTATAACGCGGTCGGATTCGATCGCGGTTTGAAATCTTGGACCCGACCACCGCGTTATAATGGAGCTGCAGTGTATTTGATATATGTTCTTGAAAGCTCAAATTTTCATCAAATGTTACTCCCAGGTCCTTTTCTGACATTTAACTGGATCAATATATGTATGATTACCTGTCAAGTCCACCATAGTGTATCTATAATTCTCATTAGTTTTACCAAATGGCAATATGCATAATTTTGCACTTAGATGCATTAAACGATAATTTCCATTTCTCACTCCAGTCGCAAAGTCTGTCTAAATCTTCTTGCAATCATATGATATACACTCTTCTTCTGTTTTCACACAGGAATATACTTTACTGTCGTCAGCAAATATTTTTACTATCCCTTCTACTACATCACTACATCGGGCGAGTCATTTATGAAAGACAAGAATAATACTGGGCCAAGCACACTGCCTTGTGGCACTCCACTAACTACGTCAGACAAAGTTTTTGCTCCAAGACACACACACCAACTTCTATTTTTTAGAAAACTTTTAATCCATTCTAATAAAGAGCCATGTATACCCATATTGTTCAGTTTTATCAATGGACGCTCATGTGGCACGCTGTCGAAAGCTTTACTAAAATCTAAGTAAATTACATCAATTAGATCTCCACTGTCTATTATCTTGGTCCATTCATCCATAATATCCGGTAACTGAATAATACACAACCTGCCTGGTCGAAACCCATATTGATTATCTGAAAGTAAGTGATGTTCCAGTAAATATTTCATAACTTTATCTCTGATCAAGGGTGACACGAAATACCCAAATATACCCAAATATAGTATATAATAGCATGAAATGTGGTTGTTTTATGCAAATAACATAAAATAATACATGCCACTCGTATTTATTATATGATATAGTCATATATATCCATTAAAATACGCTATTTGTGAAAAAAACAACACCTGAGATGGCCAATGTGAAACTGTGCCAAGGGAGATTACTCAGATTACTGTTCTTTGAAGCAAGTGAAATCGGGGCCATGTCAACTCGGCCCAGGTATAAAACGTTTTATACGCCCGTGAAACGGGACGTATTATGGTATGGAGTTGTCCGTCTGTCTGTCTGTCCGTTAACTTTTTAGGACCACTAACTTTGTGTAATCAACTCCTCCCACAGTTTTCATACATATACATCCAAAACATGTTGAAGATGTGCACCTCCCCTTCTTATACCGAAAAATGTATTTTTGACAAAAGTGTAACGTTTTTAACTTAGTCATTTTTCCACCCTGTTTTTGCATATTGGAGTCCCAAATTTGTGTAATCAACTCCTCCCACAGTTTTCAACCATTCATTCTGAAACTTTACATATGCATCTCTAAACATACTCGACGGGCGTATATTGTGACATCGGGCACTGTTGTTATTACTTATTATCATTCAGTCTCACCGACTACTGTACGAGAGTATACAGAAAAATTAGAATAAATATGGCGTTTGATCAGGGTCACTGCTCATGCAATAATTACCCAAAATATTGTCAAAATTAATGTTCAGATATACTCAAGTATTGTATTTAGCAGCGTTTGATGTGTGTTATAATAAGAAATTTGCATGAAATAATACGTGACTGAATGTAAATGTACCACATGTCACACATCGCAGTGACTGTGCGTACGTACTCCCAAGATCGATCCTGACATACATGTTAAATTACCACACGTCCCATGGCACACAGTGACCTGCGGACACCAGAATTTCCGATTTACGTGTATATGTGCCATATCGATTGTCTAGTATTATATGGTCATAACTGCTATGCTTTATTGTAATAGTTACAACCTCATAATACTAGACCACCAATATGTCATACAATGTAAAGACCGAATGTACGTGTCACACCTTCACACGGCGTAATGATGGGACATACTCCCGAGTTCCCGACATACATGTACATGTACCAGAAGTCACACAGCGTAGTGACGGGACGTATTCCCGAGTTCCCGACGTGTGACGTCAGCGACGTCGATGGTGTTAACGTTGTGTACTGTTGTTATTTACGCGCTCCGAGCAAGACGATGCAGCCGCACAGTTGATCATGCACTACAATGATCACTAATCGGTTAGATTTTTGACCGATGTAATATCTCTATAATACACGAGAGCATAACGATCTGCAGTTAAAACTGAACATGCATTTAATGTAATGTGGTTCAAATACATGTAGTCATGTTCCGAGACATATAAATAAGACGTCATGCCAATGTATATACTTGTTTAACATCATTTAAAACAGAGCATAGATACATGGTATATGACAGACAAACATTATAGTTAAAATAATCTAACAATACACTGGTAAACACCATTACCAACCGAAATGAGGAAATAGGCGAACAATGGTACAAAACGTAACCTTCATATTGAAATGAAACCATATTCGCAACAACACATTAAACAATGCAGATGTTGTACATCCCATTACTGACAAAATAGATGATGCTATATAACTGTATTCATAACATATGTGTTTCCTAACCGGGGTTCGGTCGTACTGTAACTTATGCAAATTCGTCACATGACGGGAATTCCGTGAAGAATGCATGCGCCTACTTGCAGGCCCGTAGCCAGACCTGTTTGAAGGGGGGGGGGGTTGTTTCGAAGGCCCAAGGGGCCTGAGGTATCTAGGGGTCTCAAAAAGTGGACATCGAGGCTAAAAAAGTGGACCTCGAGGCTGGGCGGGGGGGGGGGGGGGGGGGGGGGGGGGGGGTGGGGGGGGGGGGGGGGGGGGGGGGGGGGGGGGCTGTCTCGTACGGCTTCGTGCGATAGGAGAATGAACTAGCTAGGTTAAATTAACCGCCTCATTGCCTCCTTCATTTAATGCACATATTTCGACTGTATGGCAGATATTAGTAAATTCGGAAACAAACGGGCCAACGGTCATTGGCCTGCCACTTTTGGGTTCAAATTGTAGTATCGACCCGATAGCGATATTACGATGGTCTTAACGGAACACCGTACTTGGTACCAGTTTATCTAGAGTGGGTACGAACTTGTGATTGCCCCCACTGCTGCAACTGTAATCAAAATCCACATATTCATAATTGTCGTCTTGTACAAACAAACAACAAGCGTTTCGCGATGCTTACATGTATCTTTCAGGATCTACTCTGATTTGTGAGACTGCCAGGGCTTACCTCGTCAGAACACAGCTATATAGCATTAATCACTCAGTCAGCTTATATTTAATGGTGGGAATTCGCTCGAAGACCTTCCATATCCGAGATAACATTAATCCTAGACCCGTGCTATTGATAGGTCTCGCGCTCGGATGGTTGATTGCACAGCTCAGTCTTGGCCAATCGGCAATTAGTGCCAGTTAGTTCAGTTAGCTACTGATGAAATGATGGGATTAAATAATCAATGCCCGGCACCCCATAGCGCAAACTAGACGGTGGTCAGTTCTGACCGCGTTAAAAAAAATATGATGGGATTAAATAAATCCGATTAACACCCTGTGTATTCAGTGACCATCACCTGGTGGCCGATAATTACCTTAATGACATCTTGTATCTGGTGCCTAAATCTGACACACAATTGCATGTTATATGTGTGTAAATACATATACTGAAACACGTGTTCTCGACTCAACCAAAATATGACATAATTTTCCAAAATACCCATATAAAATGCAGTGTATATTTGTGTTATATTTGGATCTGGTTGTAGGCACCAGTCTATACAACATGTACTTAAACAGAAACTAGACGGTGGTCAGTTGCCGTGCAGTTTATAATTATATTTCACACGTCGTCCGCCCTGTTCAATATTTTATGATACGTATTGAATTGCTTACCCATGTATAGGCTGATCTGGGACTGCGCTCTTCGCAAATATCATAATGTCCCTTTTCCCATGGACTATACAACATGTCCTTAAAAATAAACTGGACCGTGGTCAGTTGCCATGCATTTTATATAGTTCACACGTCGTCCGCCATATTTCACGATACGTATTGAATTGCTTACCCATGTATAGTCTGACCTGATGCGTAGGCTGATATGGGACTGGGCTATCATAATTTCCATGAAAATGTGTTTTACCTAATTTGACGGCATCTACCTTTAATTTATGAATGTAGGACAAAACCCCATTAGACATAACCTCCATCGTGTGAAACCAACAACTATTACTATATTGGCTAATGAAAACATTCAATTAACAGTTTGGGCAGCTTTATTTTTTCAACATGTATAGAAAAGAACAGTACAAGGCATATACTAATACCAGATTGGGTACCTTCGGACATCTGCGTAATTTCATGAAATATGTTTACAACTTTACAATATTTTTCGTAGATGATGTCAGAAGTTGACATAAATTTCAAGAGTACATGCGGAATTCCATTGTGCATGTACTCTAAAATGTGTGTCAACTTCTGATGCTATCTACGGAAATTATCACATTTTCTGTAAATACATTTCATAAAATCACGCAGATGCTGGAAGGTACTAAATCACATGGCGTGTCTCAAATGATAAATAGACCGGCATTCAATATGATACTTTTAGTTGACACATTGCTTTTTAACTTCACATATATTGCTTTTATTTATGACATTACATGTTCACGTTTATTATATCAGGAATCAATAAATAATGAAACAAATTTGACCACTGTCATGATATTTACCATTTTCTATATGACCACCAGTCGTAAAATGAGACAAGCCATGTACTTTTTTTACCTTCGTGCATCTGCGTAATTTGAAAATATCGTCCGTATATGATGTCAAAAGTTGACACAAATGTCACATTACATGCGCAATATAATTCCGCATATATATACTGACATTTTTGTCAATTTTAGAGTTTTTTTATGAGAACTATTGTGAATTTTATAAA
Source organism: Conchocele bisecta (assembly GCA_029237695.1). Classification (NCBI taxonomy): domain Eukaryota; kingdom Metazoa; phylum Mollusca; class Bivalvia; order Lucinida; family Thyasiridae; genus Conchocele; species Conchocele bisecta. The sequence goes on from CM055266.1 coordinate 128,798,263, forward strand.
CGTATTTCATGAAATTACACAGATATTTGAAGGTACAAAATCACATGGCGTATCTCAAAGGTCTATGACTGAATGGCGAATTGTGTAGGCTCTGATCTGATACTGTGATGCTATACACATGGGACTACACTGTTTTCATTAGCAACGAATAGGCGATATAAAACTTCATTTCGCCAGACCGATCGACAGTCTCCATTTCGTCATAGCACAACTATATATACCGTCTTATATTTAAGACTGCAAATAATTTAATTCATTAGCAAAGTATATACTATAAAAAAACTCCATTTTGCCAGACAGACTCCAACAATTAGGCCATATAAATTAACGTCCATTTCGCCCTGTGATCTACATTTCGCCGGATATATTCTGAGTACACAACTGTATAATAGATATAACAAGAAAAATAATATTTTCATGCATTAATTAGCAAATTATAGGCGATATAAAACTCCATTTCACCCGACAATCTACATTTCGCCGGACATATCCTGAGCACGATCATTTATAATTTTGATATAAAATCAAATAATGTAAGAAAATACCAATTTTTTTCAATTATTAATTATACATATACAACTGTATACCAGATATAATAAGCAAACAATTAATTTCATGCATTAATTAGCAAATTATAGGCGATATAAAACTCCAGTTCGCCCAACAATCTCCATTTCGCCAGACATATTCTGAGCACCGTCATTAATCATTTTGATATAAAATCAAATTATGTAAGAAAATACCCAATTTTTTCATCTATATACAACTGTATAATATATATAACAAGAAATGCGTCTGTCGAACGCGGATGCCACCTGCAGCATATTTGAGAAACTGTGACAAAGTGGTTAACCGAAAAGTGTGACGGACGGACGGACGGTCCAAACACTATATGCCACCCGTTTCTTCGAAACCCGGTGGCATAATAAGAAGAACAAATAATTTCACGCATTAATTAGCAAGTTATAGGCGATATAAAACTCAATTTCGCCCGACAATCGCCATTTCGCCCTTTTCACCCATTTCGTACATCAGTCATACCCGATTTTACTTGCGTCATATAACAGTAATCTCCCTTGCCTTGGCCACTTTTCACATAGGCCATTTTTGGGTATTTTTCACTAATAACATCTTCACAATACAGATATACGGCTATATCCTGGAATAAATACAACTAGCATGTATTATTGTATGTTATTTCCATAAAACAACCACATTGGATGCTATTATATACTATATTTGGGTATATTTGGGCAATATTTGGGTATTTCGTGTCACCGCTGATCAATGACTCGCAAAGTTTGCACACAACAGATGTTAAGCTTACAGGTCTATAATTGGATGGTTCATTTTTATGTCCTTTCTTAAATATGGGTGTCACTATGGCTTTCCTCCAGTCATCAGGAATAATTCCTTCACTAAAAGATTTTTTGAATATAATATGAAAGGATAGAATAGAACATCTTTATTTTCACATAGTACTTTTGCCAGTTTTGGGTAAATGTGTCGGGTCTTTTTGGTGCTTTCTTCAGAATGGGATGCACTGTTATGTCTATAAATCTAGTCTGTTAAGTCGTGGTCCGTTATGTCCATGGTCCGTTATGTTCAGGTACCCTTTTTACAGAGTTAACATTTAGTGACACCGATATTTACCGACTACTCTTCCTGACGAAAACAGAAAAACAGGATGTGCGATATTTTTGTTTCATTAAAATAATAAATCGTTATGATATCTCGACAGCATGATATACTATTATGGTTTCTAAACTAATTTAGATTATTATGTAAGCCATACCGTAGCACATCGTATGTTCATATTGGAGTCGATGCTGTTTTTAACACAAAAATGTGGCTCCTGTCACAAAACTGTTGTTGTTGTTGTTGTTGTATGTCTGTAATTCAGGCGCTTATTTTTCGCCCCAATTTCTACAGGTCACAACGACTGGAGAGCACGCTAACACAGAGTCAACAGGGCCGCCGCGGCCTGTTTTTAATGTGGCGGAAAACCGGAGTGGCCGGAGAAAAACCACAGCGAGCTTGCACGGAACAGACAAAACCGTCCGGACATAACTCAGAACAAGTACATAGACATTGGTCCAGCTGATCGGGCATCGAATATCCACAACACTTTACAGACAAGCTGTCCACCAACAGGATGGGGCACCGAATCAGTATCGTTACTGTAAAGTAGTGGGGACAGGTTTATTCACCGGAACTCGTGCATTTATTATGTGGTAAAAAACGGAACTTTCAATAATTTCAATAATATATAATCAATCACATGACCAATAATAAAGCAAACAAAAGGTAATTATCTATAGTTAAACATGATTTATAAATAATAAATATCGACCAATTAGGAATTAAAATTAACGAATATTGACTCACTAATGAGCGTTCAGTCAGCCGCTACAGGCATAATATTACTGTATCGTAAAATTCTATAAGGGAATAAATCCCTCCAGAATCATGGTAAATTACTGGGTAGCATGTAATATAGATCCTTATAAATCATGGACGTAATGGTTCCTTCTGAAACTATACGTCAGTAAGATTGTGAACCGGTAGATCACGATCATAATGAGTAAATGTGACTGGGGCTGTGACTGGGGAATTGGGCTTATTAAAGTGTTGACATAGAACTAGAGCTGAACCTGCATATACGAGCAGTCTGATGAGGGTCTGCAGTGGTCGCCATTCATTCAGTGAATCACCCGTCTTTCTTCTAAATATAAGTATAGATCCTTTTCAGACTGCATGAGTGCGCTAGATGATCACCAGATCATGCGTTTAACTGGTCATAAAATCGATAAGCCATATTTAAAATCAGTCATAGCCACATATAGTCACAGTGAATATTGATTACTGTTACATACACAATTGAGAACAATATAGACCCTAAGCACAGTTAACTGGATTTCTGTTGATCTATATAGGTTTATTGGTATTGTGACAAGTGTACACACAGATCGGTAGCACAGTCTGATAATGTTATGCAGTGCTTGGGATTACGTTTGCGGTATATATTCATGCGTATTTTCGTATCAAATTGTGTGACTATGCTAGCTGATCAAGGGCTACAGAAGTCCATACGCATAATAAGTTAATTTTGTTGTGAACAATTGGGGTTTATTGTTATCGCAATCAGTGTAGCCCCAAACCAGTCCGTACTTCATCAGAACTCATGCACTTTGTAACTGTGAAAAACGGTACTTTTTTAACCGCTTATATTCATGCTATATAATACATGTAATACAAGGCAATGATATAAAAACAAAGTTATTGTCATATACTTGCAGGCACGCAGCTAGGCGCCGCTTAATGTTGAAGCCCGTATACTAATATTGTAGTGCGAGCTACGTGAGGGAGTAGGCTAGAGGTGTCCGGTGACATGCTCCCCCGAGATTGTTTTTGAGCCGGGATTGAATATCCCGCGTTCTGTATGAAGAAATACATTGTATTTTGTTGCCAGTTTTATTATATTTTACATTATTTCTGTCTGCTGAAAGTGATTGTCAGTAACGTTTTGGTCCGGCACTACACCCACTTGGACTAGAAAACCCATTTAACCGTGTATTATATGACAGCCGCGTTTATTTCAGTGAGTATTCCCTCCCCCGGGTTTTCAGGCCTAGTCTCGTACCTCTTTAACATGTTTACATGAACGGTCTTCGCCTTGCCTCCCATGTCAACCATATAGTCCCATTAGTTAACTGCCTATGTTATGGGTATGGTCCCTTCCACATCAGGAGCAGTTTGTTGTTGTATGTCGGTAGTAGAACTGGTACCTGATCTTCCACTGTATACTGCTTACTACAGATCTTACGGTTGTAGTACTTCGAGTACTTTTTGGGCGCATTCTTTAATTTCACAAGTTTGCCCAAGACGTTCGCGCAGGTCAAAGACGTACTTATACGTAGTTTTGACGTGGTCCCCTATGTCCTTCTTGGACCACAGATCCCCAATAATATGCTCATGGGTCCCCAATCGGTCCTCCGTACAGTAGTTCGAACGGTGAAAAAGCCAAGCCATTTGAAGTACTTCGCGGTGCGTTACTATATTTGTCGCAATCTTTGAGACGTTCGCTAGACATTCTACGGAGCATTTGCTTTAACGTACCGTTGAACCGTTCCACGAGACCGTTACACTGTGGGTGGCCCATGACACGGTTTCGTTGTTAATTGTCTCATTGATAACAATCTACTTACTTCCTCCATGACTGCCGAGGTAAATTCAAGTACCGCGGTCTGTGAGCATCTCCTCAGGGATACCCAATCTATTAAACATGTCTACGAGAACTTCTGCGACTCGTTCGGCCTCGGTACTTGGTAGTGGTAACGCTTATGGGTATCTAGTTGCGTAGCCAACTAACGTGAGTATGTATCGATTCTTCCCAGAGGCGAATACAGGGGGCCGGGGGGCCCGGGCCCCCTTAAAAAATCCCGATTTATTTATTTTTTTTAATTTTTTTTTTTTTACGAAATATTGAGCAAGTGCTATGAAACAAATGCAGTAGAATGCAGGAAATGGCTTCCTCAATTCAAACATTTTAAGGGCAGCATGCCCCCGGACCACCCTAGCCAACTCCATCGCTCCGCTCATCCAAAGAACGAGCATACCTCGTTCAAGTTCCATGTGCCCCCCCCTTGGTGAAATCCTGGATCCGCCACTGCTTCCGATCGGTAGCTGGAAAGATTTGCCCTCGCACTCGCAAGCACAGGCATTCGGCGTGTTTAGGATTTCATCGGTATAACTATATATATATGTACCAGGCTTCTAACTTTGATCGGACACGACCTCGTATCGTAACAAATTCCGCGATTTTATTAACGCTAATGTGAATATTTTGGCAGAAAGTGCACATGTTCATTTGAGAGTTATTGTTATCTTGCTAAAATAGCATAGTTAAAACATAATTATGCAAATAATATCGAATTACAGCTGCTTTTCCTAGATCGGACACAACCTCGTATCATAACAAACGAAATACTGTGCTTAAAGCTCTAACGTCAAAAGTGTAGTGGCAAGTTCATATGCTCATTTGAAAATGATCGTTATCCTGCAGAAATACATAGAATGTATAGAAAATTACATGTTTAAACATGTTATTTTGTTATGATACGAGGTCGTGTCCGAACAGAGTTAGAAGCTTTCTACATATATAGAGTTATACCGATGAAAGTCGAAACACGCCAAAGGCCTGTGCTCGCATGACCAACAAAACCGTGTAATGTCATTGCCTACGCCTGTCCAATAACATACCCGATCAGTTGTCTTCTTAACGCCTAAATGACCCGCCATGATTGACGCATGTACCACTTTCACCACTGTAGTCCTGAGTGTTTTCGGGAATACCAGCTGATTGAACATCGTATCTGACCCTATTAACTCAAAATCACGATATAGTAAATATTTGCGATAAGCGAATTTCGGTTGGTTTTCGTCCTTACTTGATCTTACCTTCCGTCTTTTGCGTTATCGCGAACTGACGTCAAAGTGACGTCATGCGCAAGCGCGTCTTTAAGCTCATCGCATGATACTTTCGCGATTTCGGTTATATGATTCATCTCGTGCTGCCGTTTGTGGCCTAGTTTCGACTGCGCATGATTTCGCGCCTCTGACCTCTGATATCACCGGTTATTCTGACCCGTCTACATTACCTATAGTAAAGTCATATATTGTATCTTGCATGCAGATGGCTTCTACATGACCTTTGAAAAAGGGGGTATCTAGCTCTACCCTGACGGTATGGATTCCATTCAATTTGCTTGTTTAGAAACTGCTCAACTTGTACTAAACTTTCCCTTAATACCACCCCGGTACACCCTGTATCTCGCATAACTGAGACATTTTTACCGTTTAATGTGCCCTCCGCTACAGGTGGTAGTCTATCTATGTCTACCTCTACCTCTGCTTCTATCTCTACATCTGCCTCTGTACTCATATCTCTGTTCATCATCTGCTAAACTTACATGTTTCTCTTCCTCGACTGCTGCTGATTTGTAAGCTGAGGAGTGGTTACGCTTAGGAAAATGATAGGACATGTGCCGTTCTTTTCCACAATGGAAACATGTTCACCGATGCATATCGTAGCCATTCCTGCTTGGACTTCTGTCGTATATACTTCTACTCGGACTTCTGCCATAACTACTCAAGCTTCTACTGTGATCTCTATTCTGATATATATCTCTACTCCTATCTTCGAATCGATTTTCTGCACCACCTACCTTTAGTCTCTCGTCATCTACTGATCTGTACTCACCTCTGCTGCTAGCACTGTTCCTCTGAACTACATATTGTGTGCCACCTCTAGCTTCTGCAAAGTAATCTACCTGGACAGCCATCTCAACTATCGGATCAAATCTTTTCTCCTTAAGGAATAAGTACAGCCCACGGCTGCATATACGTAACATTTGGTCTCTGAGCATGTAATCTAGTATTCCCTCGTAAGTTTTGTTTATCTTACCTAGCTGTAACCACCTATCTAAATAGTGACATATTGCACGACAGATTCACTGTGATCAGGTTTGGTGTTTTCAAACATGCATCTGAACCCATCTTCCGTTTGATCGAAACATTTTAACAAAGCAGATTTCAACTCTTAATCAAGAGCATCATCCACATGTAGTCTATACTATACATCTAATGCATGGCCCTTCAATAAAGCACTCGAGTAATGACCACTTATCTCTTCTCCACCATTGTATTTCTGCATACCTCACACATATAGCCAAGTAACTGTCCATGCATGTTGTCATTCTTCTGATCAAAATGTGGCAGTTTCGGAGCGAATGATCTGCCATGATCTCTATCCTGTCTATCTTCATATATTACTACTCCCATTTCTACGTTTGCTACTTCTATCTTCTGCTTTGTGTCTAATTCCCGTAATCTAAATTCTAACTATATATATTATCTGGCTACGTCTATCCTGTTCTCCTATACATATAAGCTAAATGAGCTTCATTGGCTAACCGTTCATCCTCTAATCTGTCTTTCTCAAACTGCCGCTGAGCTTCTTTAGCTAACCGCTCAGCCTCTAACATATCTTTCTCAATCTGTCTAGCTTCTAATCTCTCCTGTATTTCCGTATTTCTCTCTCCTGCTCCCCTCTTGCAAAGGCCCTTAACTCTGAGTCTACTATACCTAAACTATTTCCATCAGCTCATTAAAGGACGACATCCATACTCTTTCACACTACCCCGGATTATCGAGAAAAGTGTGTACACTATGGCCACGGTGACAGCGTTATGGTGTGAAAAAAAAAGGCTAATCGCCGAATGGCTGTCTCTCCGTGATGCACACGATTTACCTGACGGTACACATGGTCTGTAGCACCTATTGACTTGGTGATATGTGAGAGTCACTTGCTTCAAGTCTCAGTCTTAAGGTAAATCGATCCTGTCTCTAGTTCTAACGACGGTATAAATTTCTCTATTCGGGTAAGACAATTCGGTGTATGTATAGTCTACTATATTCTAAGTGTTACATTGTTCCCTTAGTTATAATAATGTGTGAGCAAGACCCATGAACATAGGGTTATCATTACCACTTGGGGGGGGGGGGGGGGGGTGGGGGGGGGGGGGGGGGGGGGGGGGGGGGGGGGAGGCAAATTGCTACTATATTTTATTGAAAGGTATGTATCTCTATATATGTTTTCCGCATGATATCAATCTGGAAGTGTGGAAGATTGTACGCCCCTATAAGTGGACCCCCTCTATAACAGCAATATGTTCTGCTAAAAAATGAGCAGGGTTGAGAGCATTCAAGTAACAACAATGCAAACTCGCATTCACACATCGAACAAACACTGAAAACGTGACAGCCGGTAATAATAAATAACAGCAATATTTTCTGCTAAAAAATGAGCAGGGTTGAGACCATTCAAGTAACAACAATGCAAACTCGCATTCACACATCGAACAAACACTGAAAATGTGACAGCCGGTAATAATAATTTACGTTAAATGGAAATTCACCATTTTCATCCAAAATGGCCGCCAAAATCCAAGATGGCGGCCAAAACCCACATACATTCCCTCACCACACTAAATATGTACGAAATATATAAATTATTGGCAACACAAAAGTCCGTTTATGGTTGAAGAGTAACATATAAGACGATAACATGTTTATAAATATGTAGCAATTTGGAATGTATGTAAAAATCCAATATGGCCGCCAAATATCATAGTTGCCCATCCAGACCATTTATATGAGTTTTTAAAATCCTGTAGCATCAAAGCAAATTTGCATTTACACATTGTAAAACGGCATGAAAACATTATAATCAATGGTTGCAGTTTCTAGAACTGCTACCAAAATATAAGATGGCCGCCAAAATTATAACAAGTTCACCCACCAAGCCAACCCACCGCTAACACATCAAACTATAGTATAGTATTCCACCATATATCGGTGTTTAGTCTATCCTTTTGAGTTTGTGTACTAAATCGGTCTCTTCTGAAATAAATGGTGTGTTATCGTATGGTAGAACTGTCACGACTCTGTGTGGTAGCGCGGTAATGGCGATGAATCAGTGACAGGTTAAACATAAAGGAATCAATCAGTAATGGGATAAAATTATTAAAACAGTTACATTTCTACAATTTATTATGAATGAAATTATAATACGAGTGTTCCCAGTTAATTTCAAAGTCTATTCTGCTGTAGTCCATTCACGTGCTTTCTTTTATACTCCGTATGCTGAATACTATTATTCGTGAAATTTATGTCAATAAAACGGCTATTAATCACTAATTATATACCTCAATTACTGGGGTCTAACATTACTTTCCACCTTTAAAATGTGTGCCCTCACAAACATGATAACACTATGATGAACACAAAATTCCTTCGTAATTATGTATATATGTGATCCGTACAAACATCTTAACATTGTTGTTAACCATATAACGTTTCAATGTTACATGAACATTTTTGCATTTGCTTATAAAAATCTCCTTACACCCTTAACATTCATCAACAATGGTGAACCATAAACCATTGCACAAGTAGAAAATAACTGAACAAATCACTAACAGGTATATGAACAACTCTGCTACAAAGATGGTTACCAATCCCTAATTGTTTTGGGAACAAATCTGTAACTGTTTGGGAAAACATCTGTAACTGTTTTGGGAACAAATCTGCAGCATAGTAAAAATTCACTTCGGTAAAAGAAAAATAAATACTGCTAGTACATGATATGAACGAATGCTACACGTGTAAACACATTGGCAAATGCAGAAAAAGCTAGTTACATTGTCAACCACGATACCACTGGTCAATGATATACTGAATATCAGCTATTGATCAGTGGTATAATTGGTGGTGATATGACTTCAAAGATATATACTGTATACAATCAATGTATCTATATGTGCAGGGAACGCAGTATGCTTCATGTTGCATTATTAAACCTATGTCTATCTCGTTGCATATATATGAACATCTCTTATCTAATATGGATACAAATCCATGATAGTTTTGACAACAAATCCGTAGCAATAAAATAATTTCACTTTGATATCAAATCATGTTGTAATCTGAAAAGGCTTGCATTTATAGACACATTCATTAGTGCGGTAAATTCCTATTCATATTGCTAACCAGTGTATCACAGGTCAATGCCATGAAACAATGTTAAATGGCCAGTGCTATATTGGGTCACAAATTGAATACATGCGCTTTTCCCTCCTTCGGTGAAAGTATATATATTTTGCAATGTATGCCTCATGTAATATGAATTTGATGTGTAAGGCTTGCATCTGGACACATTAACCAGTGCGGCAGATCACTATTCAAATTATAAACGATCAAATTGTACTTCCTTGTAACTACAATGTAACCAATTCCATACCATGTTTCACGACACATACCGCACTAGTAAAGGTACCCATAACTGCAAAACGTTCATATCTCTTATTATATTATGTATATGTATGTGTGAATGTAACAAAATAAATACAGAGAGAGAGAAAAACAATTGAGTCTAGTTCAATGTCGGTGTCGGTCCCTCCTGTCGTATGGTCTGTCACGATGCTGTCTTCTGTCTTCTCTCGATCTGTACTCTTTAGCTCTGTCTTCTCTAGCCCTCTCTTCCCTCGCTCTGTCTTCTCTCGCTATGTCTTCTCTTCTCGCGTCTGTTGGTCTCATATTTTCCTTGTCCTGTTTTAGCAACTTGATTTCTCGTGTAAGGTTTCCTATTTCGATAATTAAGCTGTCCATTGCGCGTCCCATTGTCTTGACTGCTCCTTTTAATTCTGCTATTTCTGTGACTAATGTTGTGTCTGACGATGATGTTGTATCGGTAGTGCTGCTTGCTGTGCCCGTTGTTGCTGTGTGTGGTGCCTTCCGTTGATTGCCTATCTTGTTCTGTTCTGTCTCGTGGTCTGACGTTGTTGAATGAAACTCATAGTGCGTGTTGTCGAGTAAAGCCGGTAATATATTTTTCGTGTTTGAAGTGATGGTGTTGATGGCATGATATTTGTTCTGAGTAAGATCGAACGTAGAATGTCGTTTGTTTCTGTTTCTGTTTGTTGTGTAGGTTGTACTGTCGTGGTTCTTTGGCGCTGTTGATATACATGTGTTGATTCGTCCTTGGCGAGTCTGATGTAGTCTTGGTCTGTCGGTATGTAATGCACGAGATTCTGTAGTAGTCTTCTTCTCTGACGTCTTGTCCTGTTTTAATCATCATGTCAGCGGTTGCCTTGTGCATTGGGTATATGTTCTGCTGTATGTGTCTTTATAATTCTAATTTGGAGGTTGTAATGCAAGAATGGAACCTTGTCTAATGCTGTGTGTATTCGGTAGATGTGTGTGATTACTTTTGATCGCTCGCCCTCGTATGGTCTTGATTCGCAATTTAAACATCTATACACCCTGCCCCGGTTGTTTATATATGTCGACGACAGTGGTGTGTCCGAATGGATGGGTCTTGTGCTGGGAATCATGGTTCTTCTGTAAATATAGTTTTAGGGATCATAAGCAACTGGTATGTTAGCGATTCATATATGCGGATCGACAGGTATCATATATCTTGTTATTGCTCGCAAATTTTCTTCAGGTCTAATATCCACGTTGGTGGACTTATCCCAAGATAAGGCTTTAGCTTGTCATGGTGTACAACTTTAGTTTCTCCGGACTCTGTGAATTGCAGTTTGTAGTTTTGGTTGCTAATTGTTTCTTTAATCAGAAATGGACCAGAATATGGCATTTGCAATTTCTGACAGACATCTTTGCGTGGTGATCTCAGGAACCATACTATATCTCCGTTTGTGTATTGATTGAATGTTTGTTTATTATCGTATATGTCTTCTGACGTTTTGCGTTGTCCTTCAAATGTTGTCGGCAAATATCGTGTGCTTTCTGCATATTTTTCTTCAATTGTTGTACATATTCTCCATATGACGATACACTTTCTCCAGTGGTTGTTGTGCTACCAAAAGCTATTTCAGCTGGTAGTCTTACTTCTTTGCCTAACATCAGTAGATTTGGTGTCATTGTTGTGCTTTCATTTGGTGTAGCTCGATATGCAGCAGTAGTGCATCCTAAGTTGAGGTCCCAGTCGTTCTCTTCATTTGTAAGGTGTGCCCTAATCATTCGAATTAGTTTCTTATTGAATCTCTCCGTTTGTCCGTTACATTTTGGGTTCCTTACCGATGTCAGCGTTTTCCGTATTTCCAGTAAATTGCATAATTCCGCAAATATTTTGCTTTCATAGTTTGCTCCTTGGTCACTGTGTATCGAAATTGGGGATCCAAATCTTGCTATTACTTCGTTTAAAATGGTTCTTGCTGTTGTTTCTGCTGTCTGGTCTGGTATTGGAAAGATTTCACCCATTTTAGTGAATGCATCTGTAACGACAATTATGTATTTAATTACTCTGGGTGTTCTAGGAAGTGGTCTAAATATGTCAGTTGCCAACCTATCCAGTGGTGCACCTACAGTCGTACTTCCAAGCGGCGCCCGAGGGTTACTCACATGCGGCTTGTTTACTCCACAGTTATCGCACTGTGCTATCCATATGTAAATGTCATTCCCTGACCCATACCAGTAATATCGTTGTAGTATCTTTCTCTTGTTTTCTTTCGTTCCCAAGTGTCCAGCCAGCAGACTATTATGCATCTGATAAGCATATCCCTCTGTAGGCATCTTGGTGTAACTAATTATTCAAAAGTCCCCGACCCATGCTTCTTTTCAAATTTCCTCATGAGTATTCCATTTTTTAATCTCAGTGCATCCCAGCATTGAATATAATGTCTCGCCGCAGGACGTATTGTGTTCATTTCCTTTACATCAGGACGTTTTCCCATTCAACACATTCAACGACCCGTTGAATATCTGGATCTGACCTCTGCATTTCTTGCAATTCCTTTAAACAATACCCACTTGACCATGGTATATCGTTCTCTAAGAACTCCGTACTTGACCTTGTCGTTACTCCACGACATGTTGTTTCAATATGTCTCTTTGCCTTCTTTGAGTACATACAAATGTCCCTCACAATTGATACTGTCCCACAGTATAATATTCCTATTATAATCCTCCTAATAGGTTATATTCCTGACCATGTTGACACAAACGTGAAAATATCTGGCGCCCACTGCGTCTTCATCCACGTTGCCAGTGTTGTCGATATCAGGAACATGTCAAATATGTTTATAATACGTGTTGTATAGTCGTGTGCTCGCATTTTCATTGAATCTGTGTGTGTACACAGCATATATATGAATATAAGTAGGTTTACTATTTGTAAATAGGAAATTTCAACCCCTTTTGTCAGCATTTTTTTATTCCGTTCAGTATTCCGTTATTCATGTCCGAGTAGTGTATTTTCCTTGATGTATGTTCTGATGAATTTTGTTCATTCTTCGGCCTGATGTTTGGTAGACTACACTCTATTTGTTCTGCCCGTTTCAAACATTTATTGCATGGCCCATATTTGAGAACCTCTTCTGTGTCTACATTTGGGCAATTGCAATCTTGTGGGTTAAGGCATCTGGATAGACTGTCCGCGTTCCCGTGTTTGTTTCCTGGCCTGTATTCAATACTAAATGTGTAGCCAGACAATATTTCTAGCCATCTGGCTATCCTCCCTTTTGGTGATTTTAAGCTAAATAGCCATCTCAGTGCCTAATGATCTGACCTTACTCTGAACTCCTGTCCGATGAGGTAGTGTCGAAAATATTCAACGAAGTAGCGAATCGCAAGGAGTTCTTTATCTGTCACACAAAAGTTTCGTTATGCTTTGTTTAATGACCGGCTTGCATAGGAAATAACCTTTTCCTCCCCTTCTTGCATTTGACTAAGTACTGCCCCAATTCCGAAATCGCATGCATCTACATCCAGGGTAAACTCTCCCTCAATGCGCGGAAGTGCCATGATGTCAGGGCTTGTTAATGCTCGTTTGAGTATGATGAATGCCTCATGACATTATGTCGTCCATTTCAGCTGGCTGTCCTTTTTAATCAGATCAAATAATGGCTTAGCTATTGCGCTGAAATTTCTAACATGCTTCCTATAGTAAGAGCAGAGTCCCAAATATTGTCTTACTTCTGTGACATTTGATGGTATTTCCCATTGCAATATTTTTGCTACATTGTTTGGGTTTGGTCTGATGCCTGCAGCTGTGACCTTATATCCGAGGAAGGTAACGGTTTCTTTCAGTAGCTCACATTTTGTCGGTTTCAGTTTGACATTAGCTTGTCGAAAGCGTTCCAGTACTGATGTTAGTCTGTTGATGTGTTGCTCAAAATCTGACTCGAAAACGATTGTGTCATCTATATAGATGATGCATATGTGCCATTGTTAACCTTTGATTACTCTTTGAAATGTTGCTCCACTATTTGTCATACCAAATGGGGTTGATTTAAATTCAAATAATCCATGTTTTGTTGTGAATGCTGTTTTTGGTATGCCATTTTCATTTACTGGTACTTGGAAATAGCCTGATGTAAGATCGAATGTGCTGAACACAGTTGCCCCCGCTACGGCATCAATACATTGGTGTACTTTCGGTATTGGGAAGGCGTCAACTTTTGTCAATTTATTTACGGCTCGATAGTCTACGCATGGTCGCACTGTACCATCTTTCTTTCTAACTAGGAGAACAGGAGATGCCCAATGACTATATGAAGGTATGATTACTCCTTTTTGCTGTAATGTCTCGATTGCTTTCTTTTCCTCGCCTGCAAACGCTATTGGAACTCGTCTGAAAGGTTGTTTAACTGGTTTTGCATCTCCAGTGTCGATGGCGTGTTCTGCTAAATGAGTCAATCCCAAATCAGTTTCATTTTTCGAGAATACATCTTGATATGCTATCAGTGTCTCTACTATTTGTTGTTTCTGTGCTGACGTTTTACCCTCAATCGATTGTGTACAAACAAATCTCAGGTGCTCAGGCACTTGCTCGTTCAATGTTTCATTGTACATGTTTGTGCGACTAATATATGTCGAGCTTCTTGGTGTTCGTTTTGTATGAAGATGTTTGTTGTTGTTGTACGTTTGCTCATTCTTCATAATGTCATTACTGTCTTGCATGTATTGTAGTCGTCTCGCTGAGTCTAGATTGTCCATGTCTGAATGATTTTCTCAATTCGTAAGTGTCGCATAATTCTCTAGAATTAATTCTGCTGTTCCGACTATTGTGTCCTGGTTTATTGAAATGTCGGTGGGGAATGGATTCATAATTCTGACTTTGCATGATGGACTGCCATTAATATCCGCTAGACTTGATGCCATTACCAATGTAAACTTCTCTTTGAAGTCTTCTGATGGTTCAATCAAAATAGTACTGCTCCCGTTGTCATCATATTCAGTGCGTTCAACAAATACATCTATGATCTGCTCCGTATGTCCTTGAATTACATAATGATCAGCCGCTTTAACCTGTCTCATCCAGTTATTGTAGTGTTTAGTACATCTTATTTCTTTTCTTTGCTTTGACTCATTATAATATTTGCCGGTTTGCCATCTTTTCCTCTCAGTATTTCCATACCAAGTAATGCGTCATCTCGTATATCGGCGATAATTACTTCACTGTTCAATATCACATTGTCAAGCCTAATTTCAACAATTCATTTGCCGCTGTCTGCGAGTGGTTCTCCTCCAGCATGTAATAATTTACATTCTTTTCACAATTTTGATTTGTCTTCATTTTTTATTTGACTGAATATTCGTTCTGATACTACAGTTTTCTCTGCCCCTGTATCAAGTATAAAAGCAGTATTTACATCTTGTATTGAGCCTATAATATAAACACTTTCAGACTGTGGGTAACCTCTTCTGATTGGATTAGGTAATGTTGTTGTAGACCAATTTGTAGAATTCTGGCCTTGTTTTATGTGGACTGTCTCCTGGCCTTTAGATCCAGCCCTTTCTAGCTTAAATCTTGTCGTTTGTTCTCAGCTGTGTTTCTTTTGTTGTATTGTGTTTGGTTGTTCCTTAAATACGGACAGTCCCGTTTGAAATGTGTAATTTCTCCGCAATTGAAGCAGCCTGCATTTGGCCCAGTTGCGTAATTATTACTATATCTTGGTTTCAGAGAACCGTATCTTGATGATTGAATTGTCTTGTGCTGTTATACATGTTTTGATTTTGTCTGAATGTACCATACCGCCTGTCTATGCTATTATTTGCTTTATTTGTAGCTATGGTCTGTAACTCTGTTCTAACTATTTCTCTTAGTTTTTCTAAGTCTGGAGTTTTCTTGTTTGAATTTTTCATGGAATTTTGATCGTCCATACTAATTCTTTTATCCCTATTTTCCCCTGGTGCAGTCCTTGCAGCCATTATGCCATCCTCTGTGTCGTTATCGCTTTCATAATGGACCGGTATATTTATTGATCTCGCGTTATGCTGTTGATATGTTCTGGTTCTCTGTCTGGTTTCTTTAAAACATACAGTATGATAAACAGCTTCATCAATATCGCGGGGATCCTTAATAAACTCTACATGAAATCTAGCCTTTTCGTTTAATAATCCATCCAAAAATCGGCATAACAGATCTTCCCGTCTGGTTTCATGATCTCTCCCGACGCGTGCCTTATCGTAAAGTTTCTTTAATTCAGCGGAATACTCTTCTACAGTCTCCCCATTCAGTTGATTTCTATGTGTGAACTGAATCCATGATGCTTTTGATGTTTCTACAATTCTAAATCTATTGTTGAGCTCCTTGCAAAGTGCTTTGCAATCTGATCTGGTCGTTTGTGATACTTGTCCATATACAAATTCCCTTGCTGGTCCTTGTTATCGTGGTAGTAATCTTTTCATCCGTTGTCCATTTTTGTCTAAAAGCCACATCCTCGAACCGATTTATACCATACGTTCCATGCTTCTTTTCCTGTAAAAGGGTGGTAATTTTGGACTATTTCCTTTTCTAAATTGTGTATGTGTTGAAGAAATTGCCCTTAAATGCTGGTTATTGTCCTCAGTTTCACTTTCGTCACTGGTCTCCACCCTATTTCGGTTTATTTGTGGTCTGATCCTCTTATTCTGTGATTGTCCTGGATTGTTGCCATTTTGATTTGATGCTACTATATTAAATGCCAAAATCGCATTCTTTAATTCCTCGGTTACTGATTTCAGTGAATTTTCTATGTTTGATACTTTGGCTTCCATATTCTTTATTGCTTGTCCCTGGCTGTGTGTAGTATTTTCCATTTGGTTTCTGTATCTTGGTATGTCTCCGATGCTCCACGATGCTGTGTCTCTGGGCCTACTCATTCTAGCTTCCTCCGTATATAAATTATCAGAATATCTGTGCTCGATGTCAATCGGTAGACTCGATACTTCATTATCATTTTCAGCCATATGATTTCTTTGTGCTTGTTGCCTTGTCAGGACCATTTCTGATTCCATTTTTCTTATTTGCAAATTTCTGCTAAGCCTTGTCTTACATACGTTATTTCAGACCGTTCAAGAAAATGAGAATAGACTTTATAGATCTATGATTCTTGTCTCAACCGCTCAAATAATAGCAAATTACCTTAAATTTAACTTTAATTTAAATAAATTATAGCCGTTATTTTACAAAACACTGATACGCGAGTAAAACCAATAAAATTTAGAAGTATTTACAACCGCTGCCACCAAAAACTCTGTCACGACTCTATGTGGTAGCGCGGTAATGGCGATGAATCAGAGACAGGTTAAAAATAAAGGAATCAATCAGTAATGGAATAACATTAGTAAAACAGTTACATTTCTACAATTGATTACATGAATGAAGGAATTAATGACTAAAATATGATAAATATGCTAGTTCCTTGTACAAATACTAATAATTACTTTTAATGGGATGAAACTTAAAATAATGGTGTATCAATACCTTAGAATTTCTTATTACCTAAATGATAAATGGTTAAGAGCTTAAATTTCTATGCCAGAGTCTAAACTATAATACGAGTGTTCCCAGTTAATTTCAAAGTCTATTCTGCTGTAGTCCATTCACGTGCTTTCTTTTATGCTCCGTATTATGCCGGGCAGAAGCTGGCGGAATACGGGATAAAACTGCAGAAAACGACAGAACTAGGATTTCCACTGCGGGAATCCGAAACGGAATTCTGCAGAATTCTGCTAAATCTGGCGTAAAAATTACTAAATTCAATGACCCTAGTTCTGTTTTCACATGAATTATATAGAAAAGACATTAATGAAGGAAATTAGTATACCCTTGGCGAAACATATCTGAGCACAGAAAGTGTAAATATAATCTTTTGAAGTCGAGTGACAGCTGTCAAAATTAATAGCGTTCTGGCAGAATCGGGAGTTAACCGGAAACGAACTTTCAACTTCAGAACGAGGCTGCCCAGAAAATCCAACATTTTGACATGTGAAATTTATGTCAATAAAACGGCTATTAATCACTAATTTTATACCTCAATTACTGGGGTCTAACATTACTTTCCACCTTTAAAATGTGTGCCCTCACAAACATGATAACACTATGATGAACACCAAATTCCTTCGTAATTATGTATATATGTGATCCGTACAAACATCTTAACATTGTGTTAACCATATACGTTTCAATGTTACATGAACATTTTTGCATTTGCTTATAAAAATCTCCTTACACCCTTAACATTCATCAACAATGGTGAACCATAAACCATTGCACAAGTAGAAAATAACTGAGCAAATCACTAACAGGTATATGAACAACTCTGCTACAAAGATGGTTACCAATCCCTAATTGTTTTGGGAACAAACTCTGTAACTGTTTGGGAAAAACATCTGTAACTGTTTTGGGAACAAATCTGCAGCATAGTAAAAATTCACTTCGGTAAAAGAAAAATAAATACTGCTAGTACATGATATGAATGAATGCTACACGTGTAAACACATTGGCAAATGTAGAAAAAGCTAGTTACATTGTCAACCACGATACCACTGGTCAATGATATACTGAATATCAGCTATTGATCAGTGGTATAATTGGTGGTGATATGACTTCAAAGATATATACTGTATACAATCAATGTATCTATATGTGCAGGGAACGCAGTATGCTTCATGTTGCATTATTAAACCTATGTCTATCTCGTTGCATATATATGAACATCTCTTATCCTAATATGGATACAAATCCATGATAGTTTTGACAACAAATCCGTAGCAATAAAATAATTTCACTTTGATATCAAATCATGTTGTAATCTGAAAAAGCTTGCATTTATAGACACATTCATTAGTGCGGTAAATTCCTATTCATATTGCTAACCAGTGTATCACAGGTCAATGCCATGAAACAATGTTAAATGGCCAGTGCTATATTGGGTCACAAATTGAATACATGCGCTTTTCCCTCCTTCGGTGAAAGTATATATATTTGCAATGTATGCCTCATGTAATATGAATTTGATGTGTAAGGCTTGCATCTATGGACACATTAACCAGTGCGGCAGATCACTATTCAAATTATAAACGATCAAATTGTACTTCCTTGTAACTACAATGTAACCAATTCCATACCATGTTTCACGACACATACCGCACATAGTAAAGGTACCCATAACTGCAAAACGTTCATATCTCTTATTATATTATGTATATGTATGTGTGAATGTAACAAAATAAATACAGAGAGAGAGAAAAACAATTGAGTCTAGTTCAATGTCGGTGTCGGTCCCTCCTGTCGTATGGTCTGTCACGATGCTGTCTTCTGTCTTCTCTCGATCTGTACTCTTTAGCTCTGTCTTCTCTAGCTCTCTCTTCCCTCGCTCTGTCTTCTCTCGCTATGTCTTCTCTTCTCGCGTCTGTTGGTCTCATATTTTCCTTGTCCTGTTTTAGCAACTTGATTTCTCGTGTAAGGTTTCCTATTTCGATAATTAGGCTGTCCATTGCGCGTCCCATTGTCTTGACTGCTCCTTTTAATTCTGCTATTTCTGTGACCAATGTTGTGTCTGACGATGATGTTGTATCGGTTGTGCTGCTTGCTGTGCCCGTTGTTGCTGTGTGTGGTGCCTTCCGTTGATTGCCTATCTTGTTCTGTTCTGTCTCGTGGTCTGACGTTGTTGAATGAAACTCATAGTGCGTGTTGTCGAGTAAAGCCGGTAATATATTTTCTGTTTGAAGTGATGGTGTTGATGGCATGATATTTGTTCTGAGTAAGATCGAACGTAGAATGTCGTTTGTTTCTGTTTCTGTTTGTTGTGTAGGTTGTACTGTCGTGGTTCTTTGGCGCTGTTGATATACATGTGTTGATTCGTCCTTGGAGAGTCTGATGTAGTCTTGGTCTGTCGGTATGTAATGCACGAGATTCTGTAGTAGTCTTCTTCTCTGACATCTTGTCCTGTTTTAATCATCATGTCAACGGTTGTCTTGTGCATTGGGTATATGTTCTGCTGTATGTGTCTTTATAATTCTAATTTGGAGGTTGTAATGCAAGAATGGAACCTTGTCTAATGCTGTGTGTATTCGGTAGATGTGTGTGATTACTTTTGATCGCTCGCCCTCGTATGGTCTTGATTCGCAATTTAAACATCTATACACCCTGCCCCGGTTGTTTATATATGTCGACGACAGTGGTGTGTCCGAATGGATGGGTCTTGTGCTGGGAATCATGGTTCTTCTGTAAATATAGTTTTAGGGATCATTAGCAACTGGTATGTTAGCGATTCATATATGCGGATCGACAGGTATCATATATCTTGTTATTGCTCGCAAATTTTCTTCAGGTCTAATATCCACGTTGGTGGACTTATCCCAAGATAAGGCTTTAGCTTGTCATGGTGTACAACTTTAGTTTCTCCGGACTCTGTGAATTGCAGTTTGTAGTTTTGGTTGCTAATTTTTTCTTTAACCAGAAATGGACCCGAATATGGCATTTGCAATTTCTGACAGACATCTTTGCGTGGTGATCTCAGGAACCATACTATATCTCCGTTTGTGTATTGATTGAATGTTTGTTTATTATCGTATATGTCTTCTGACGTTTTGCGTTGTCCTTCAAATGTTGTCGGCAAATGTCGTGTGCTTTCTGCATATTTTTCTTCAATTGTTGTACATATTCTCCATATGACTATACACTTTCTCTAGTGGTTGTTGTGCTACCAAAAGCTATTTCAGCTGGTAGTCTTACTTCTTTGCCTAACATCAGTAGATTTGGTGTCATTGTTGTGGTTTCATTTGGTGTAGCTCGATATGCAGCAGCAGTGCATCCTAAGTTGAGGTCCCAGTCGTTCTCTTCATTTGTAAGGTGTGCCCTAATCATTCGAATTAGTTTCTTATTGAATCTCTCCGTTTGTCCGTTACATTTTGGGTTCCTTACCGATGTCAGCGTTTTCCGTATTTCCAGTAAATTGCATAATTCCGCAAATATTTTGCTTTCATAGTTTGCTCCTTGGTCACTGTGTATCGAAATTGGGGATCCAAATCTTGCTATTACTTCGTTTAAAATGGTTCTTGCTGTTGTTTCTGCTGTCTGGTCTGGTATTGGAAAGATTTCCACCCATTTTGTGAATGCATCTGTAACGACAATTATGTATTTAATTACTCTGGGTGTTCTAGGAAGTGGTCTAAATATGTCAGTTGCCAACCTATCCAGTGGTGCACCTACAGTCGTACTTCCAAGCGGCGCCCGAGGGTTACTCACATGCGGCTTGTTTACTCCACAGTTATCGCACTGTGCTATCCATATGTATATGTCTTCCCTGACCCCATACCAGTAATATCGTTGTAGTACATTTTCTCTTGTTTTCTTTCGTCCCAAGTGTCCAGCCAGCAGACTATTATGCATCTGATACAGCATATCCCTCTGTAGGCATCTTGGTGTAACTAATTATTCAAAAGTCCCCGACCCATGCTTCTTTTCAAATTTCCTCATGAGTATTCCATTTTTTAATCTCAGTGCATCCCAGCATTGAATATAATGTCTCGCCGCAGGACGTATTGTGTTCATTTCCTTTACATCAGGACGTTTTCCCAATTCAACACATTCAACGACCCGTTGAATATCTGGATCTGACCTCTGCATTTCTTGCAATTCCTTTAAACAATACCCACTTGACCATGGTATATCGTTCTCTAAGAACTCCGTACTTGACCTTGTCGTTACTCCACGACATGTTGCTTCAATATGTCTCTTTGCCTTCTTTGAGTACATACAAATGTCCCTCACAATTGATACTGTCCCACAGTATAATATTCCTATTATTCCACTTAGTACCACTGTCCCACAGTGTATAATTTCTTTTTGTCCATTTAGTACCACTGTCCCACAATGTATAATTTCTTTTCGTCCCATCTCTACCATTGTCCAACAGTGTATTGCTTTTCTTCCATTCCATACCACTGTCCGACAGTGTATAATTGTATTCAATCCCATAAGTACCACTGTCCCACAGTGTATAATCCTCACAATAGGTTATATTCCTGACCATGTTGACACAAACGTGAAAATATCTGGCGCCCACTGCGTCTTCATCCACGTTGCCAGTGTTGTCGATATCAGGAACATGTCAAATATGTTTATAATACGTGTTGTATAGTCGTGTGCTCGCATTTTCATTGAATCTGTGTGTGTACACAGCATATATATGCATATAAGTAGGTTTACTATTTGTAAATAGGAAATTTCAACCCCTTTTGTCAGCATTTTTTAATTCCGTTCAGTATTCCGTTATTCATGTCCGAGTAGTGTATTTTCCTTGATGTATGTTCTGATGAACTTTGTTCATTCTTCGGCCTGATGTTTGGTAGACTACACTCTATTTGTTCTGCCCGTTTCAAACATTTATTGCATGGCCCATATTTGAGAACCTCTGCTGTGTCTACATTTGGGCAATCGCAATCTTGTGGGTTAAGGCATCTGGATAGACTGTCCGCGTTCCCGTGTTTGTTTCCTGGCCTGTATTCAATACTAAATGTGTAGCCAGACAATATTTCTAGCCATCTGGCTATCCTCCCTTTTGGTGATTTTAAGCTAAATAGCCATCTCAGTGCCTGATGATCTGACCTTACTCTGAACTCCTGTCCCATGAGGTAGTGTCGAAAATATTCAACGAAGTAGCGAATCGCAAGGAGTTCTTTATCTGTCACACAAAAGTTTCGTTATGCTTTGTTTAATGACCGGCTTGCATAGGAAATAACCTTTTCCTCCCCTTCTTGCATTTGACTAAGTACTGCCCCAATTCCGAAATCGCATGCATCTACATCCAGGCTAAACTCTCCCTCAATGCGCGGAAGTGCCATGATGTCAGGGCTTGTTAATGCTCGCTTGAGTATGATGCATGCCTCATGACATTATGTCGTCCATTTCAGCTGGCTGTCCTTTTTAATCAGATCAAATAATGGCTTAGCTATTGCGCTGAAATTTCTAACATGCTTCCTATAGTAAGAGCAGAGTCCCAAATATTGTCTTACTTCTGTGACATTTGATGGCATTTCCCATTGCAATATTTTTGCTACATTGTTTGGGTCTGGTCTGATGCCTGCAGCTGTGACCTTATATCCGAGGAAGGTAACGGTTTCTTTCAGTAGCTCACATTTTGTCGGTTTCAGTTTGACATTAGCTTGTCGAAAGCGTTCCAGTACTGATGTTAGTCTGTTGATGTGTTGCTCAAAATCTGACCCGAAAACGATTATGTCATCTATATAGATGATGAATATGTGCCATTGTAAACCTTTGATTACTCTTTGAAATGTTGCTCCACTATTTGTCATACCAAATGGGGTTGATTTAAATTAAAATAATCCATGTTTTTGGTATGCCATTTTCATTTACTGGTACTTGGAAATAGCCTGATGTAAGATCGAATGTGCTGAACACAGTTGCCCCCGCTACGGCATCAATACATTGGTCTACTTTCGGTATTGGGAAGGCGTCAATTTTTGTCAATTTATTTACGGCTCGATAGTCTACGCATGGTCGCACTGTACCATCTTTCTTTCTAACTAGGAGAACAGGAGATGCCCAATGACTATATGAAGGTATGATTACTCCTTTTTGCTGTAATGTCTCGATTGCTTTCTTTTCCTCGCCTGCAAACGCTATTGGAACTCGTCTGAAAGGTTGTTTAACTGGTTTTGCATCTCCAGTGTCGATGGCGTGTTCTGCTAAATGAGTCAATCCCAAATCAGTTTCATTTTTCGAGAATACATCTTGATATACTATCAGTGTCTCTACTATTTGTTGTTTCTGTGCTGACGTTTTACCCTCAATCGACTGTGTACAAACAAATCTCAGGTGCTCAGGCACTTGCTCGTTCAATGTTTCATTGTACATGTTTGTGCGACTAATCTATGTCTAGCTTCTTGGTGTTCGTTTTGTATGAAGATGTTTGTTGTTGTTGTACGTTTGCTCATTCTTCATAATGTCATTACTGTCTTGCATGTATTGTAGTCGTCTCGCTGAGTCTAGATTGTCCATGTCTGAACGATTTTCGCAATTCGTAAGTGTCGCATAATTCTCTAGAATTAATTCTGCTGTTCCGACTATTGTGTCCTGGTTTATTGAAATGTCGGTGGGGAATGGATTCATAATTCTGACTTTGCATGATGGACTGCCATTAATATCCGCTAGACTTGATGCCATTACCAATGGAAACTTCTCTTTGAAGCCTTCTGATGGTTCAATCAAAATAGTACTGCTCCCGTTGTCATCATATTCAGTGCGTTCAACAAATACATCTATGATCTGCTCCGTATGTCCTTGAATTACATAATGATCAGCCGCTTTAACCTGTCTCATCCAGTTATTGTAGTGTTTAGTACATCTTATTTCTTTTCTTTGCTTTGACTCATTATAATATTTGCCGGTTTGCCATCTTTTCCTCTCAGTATTTCCATACCAAGTAATGCGTCATCTCGTATATCGGCGATAAATACTTCACTGTTCAATATCACATTGTCAAGCCTAATTTCAACAATTCATTTGCCGCTGTCTGCGAGTGGTTCTCCTCCAGCATGTAATAATTTTCATTCTTTTCACAATTTTGATTTGTCTTCATTTTTTATTTGACTGAATATTCGTTCTGATACTACAGTTTTCTCCGCCCCTGTATCAAGTACAAAAGCAGTATTTACATCTTGTACTGAGCCTGTAATATAAACACTTTCAGACTGTGGGTAACCTCTTCTGATTGGATTAGGTAATGTTGTTGTAGACCAATTTGTAGAATTCTGGCCTTGTTTTATGTGGACTGTCTCCTGGCCTTTAGATCCAGCCCTTTCTAGCTTAAATCTTGTCGTTTGTTCTCAGCTGTGTTTCTTTTGTTGTATTGTGTTTGGTTGTTCCTTAAATACGGACAGTCCCGTTTGAAATGTGTAATTTCTCCGCAATTGAAGCAGCCTGCATTTGGCCCAGTTGCGTAATTATTACTATATCTTGGTTTCAGAACCGTATCTTGATGATTGAATTGTCTTGTGCTGTTATACATGTTTTGATTTTGTCTGAATGTACCATACCGCCTGTCTATGCTATTATTTGCTTTATTTGTAGCTATGGTCTGTAACTCTGTTCTAACTATTTCTCTTAGTTTTTCTAAGTCTGGAGTTTCCTTGTTTGAATTTTTCATGGAATTTTGATCGTCCATACTAATTCTTTTGTTTATCCCTATTTTCCCCTGGTGGTGCAGTCCTTGCAGCCATTATGCCATCCTCTGTGTCGTTATCGCTTTCATAATGGACGGTATATTTATTGATCTCGCGTTATGCTGTTGATATGTTCTGGTTCTCTGTTCTGGTTTCTTTAAAAACATATAGTATGATAAACTGCTTCATCAATATCGCGGGGATCCTTAATAAACTCTACATGAAATCTAGCCTTTTCGTTTAATAATCCATCAAAAAATCGGCATAACAGATCTTCCCGTCTGGTTTCATGATCTCTCCCGACTCGTGCCTTATCGTAAAGTTTCTTTAATTCAGCGGAATACTCTTCTACCGTCTCCCCATTCAGTTGATTTCTATGTGTGAACTGAATCCATGATGCTTTTGATGTTTCTACAATTCTAAATCTATTGTTGAGCTCCTTGCAAAGTGCTTTGCAATCTGATCTGGTCGTTTGTGATAATTGTCCATATACAAATTCCCCTGCTGGTCCTTGTAATCGTGGTAGTAATCTTTTCATCCGTTGTCCATTTTTGTCTAAAAGCCACATGCTCGAACCGATTATACCATACGTTCCATGCTTCTTTTCCTGTAAAAGGTGGTAATTTTGGACTATTTCCTTTTCTAAATTGTGTATGTGTTGAAGAAATTGCCCTTAAATGCTGGTTATTGTCCTCAGTTTCACTTTCGTCACTGGACTCCACCCTATTTCGGTTTATTTGTGGTCTGATCCTCTTATTCTGTGATTGTCCTGGATTGTTGCCATTTTGATTTGATGCTACTATATTAAATGCCGAAATCGCATTCTTTAATTCCTCGGTTACTGATTTCAGTGAATTTTCTATGTTTGATACTTTGGCTTCCATATTCTTTATTGCTTGTCCCTGGCTGTGTGTAGTATTTTCCATCTGGTTTCTGTATCTTGGTATGTCTCCGATGCTCCACGATGCTGTGTCTCTGGGCCTACTCATTCTAGCTTCCTCCGTATATAAATTATCAGAATATCTGTGCTCGATGTCAATCGGTAGACTCGATACTTCATTATCATTTTCAGCCATATGATTTCTTTGTGCTTGTTGCCTTGTCAGGACCATTTCTGATTCCATTTTTCTTATTTGCAAATTTTCTGCTAAGCCTTGTCTTACATACGTTATTTCAGACCGTTCAAGAAAATGAGAATAGACTTTATAGATCTATGATTCTTGTCTCAACCGCTCAAATAATAGCAAATTACCTTAAATTTAACTTTAATTTAAATAAATTATAGCCGTTATTTTACAAAACACTGATACGCGAGTAAAACCAATAAAATTTAGAAGTATTTACGACCGCTGCCACCAAAAACTCTGTCACGACTCTATGTGGTAGCGCGGTAATGGCGATGAATCAGAGACAGGTTAAAAATAAAGGAATCAATCAGTAATGGAATAACATTAGTAAAACAGTTACATTTCTACAATTGATTACATGAATGAAGGAATTAATGACTAAAATATGATAAATATGCTAGTTCCTTGTACAAATACTAATAATTACTTTTAATGGGATGAAACTTAAAATAATGGTGTATCAATACCTTAGAATTTCTTATTAACTAAATGATAAATGGTTAAGAGCTTAAATTTCTATGCCAGAGTCTAAATTATAATACGAATGTTCCCAGTTAATTTCAAAGTCTATTCTGCTGTAGTCCATTCACGTGCTTTCTTTTATGCTCCGTATTATGCCGGGCAGAAGCTGGCGGAATACGGGATAAAACTGCAGAAAACGACAGAACTAGGATTTCCACTGCGGGAATCCGAAACGGAATTCTGCAGAATTCTGCTAAATCTGGCGTAAAAATTACTAAATTCAATGACCCTAGTTCTGTTTTCACATGAATTATATAGAAAAGACATTAATGAAGGAAATTAGTATACCCTTGGCGAAACATATCTGAGCACAGAAAGTGCAAATATAATCTTTTGAAGTCGAGTGACAGCTGTCAAAATTAATAGCGTTCTGGCAGAATCGGGAGTTAACCGGAAACGAACTTTCAACTTCAGAACGAGGCTGCCCAGAAAATCCAACATTTTGACATGTGAAATTTATGTCAATAAAACGGCTATTAATCACTAACTGGTGGCTCAGAGATGTTGCGAACGGCGTGGCTAACAAGTATTAACTATGTTGATGATTATGGATAACATAAGGTGAGGAGGTGACAGTTCATGAATTGCTGATATACTCTGTAGTTACACTAACTTCGTACAAGTACCCCACCCACTATGATAACTGTAAAGGGCTGAAGAAAGCATTTTATACCTCAATTACTGGGGTCTAACATAACATATATCTGAATGTTGGTCTGTCAAAGCCAAACACGTGTATGTATTTGACACGCGACGCGCTGGTCAATTAATCACTGTGTAGTATGCTTCAATTTTGTATAAAGCCATGCATTTCCGAAACCATTTATATGTACATGCGTACTGTTTACTATGCTCTTAGTGAAGTTGTTATGCATGTGTGTTTGATTAATCTGCGATACAATTAGTCTCTGTATGATTTATCATCTATTTGCATCTAAATGTATCATTTATTATTGTAATTTCAAGGACATGGTGTACACGTCATAAAGCCGTGCTAGGAGTTTAGTGAATCACGGCCATGCTACTAGTTTCAGAGCTACATGATCAACATACTGGATTATGCAAAATATAAATAGTATACCTAACGGCGAGCATGACGCTGTAAGCTTCAACGGGCATCAATGTACACTCTTAGACCTAGCAATGTACGACTCACAACAAAATAAGCACACACTATTTATTCACTTAGATATTACGTTAACACTCTAAGTGAATTTTTGTTTATTGCAGTGTTCACCGCATTGAAGCCAGTTGTGACTCGTGCGACACTCCTTGAATATCATAATTTCAAAAATCCCTATATGTTTATAGATACCACTAATATTTGAGCTAGGACATGGGACAAAAGATAACGTGGCATACACACTACATGTTAACGTTTCATTATTCCATATACAATATTCTATTATGATTACCATGATATTTACTTTCAAGTACATGTATATGCCATTATTGTATGGATCAAATCCAGTTCATATAGTATAACAGTGTGGCAAGCATACCTGGGCCCGACCGACGAACAGGGTTAACTGGGATGTAAGGGATGGGCCTTAGTAGACTAGGATATGTTAATTACTTATTAGTTACAACATAATACAACCTGTGGAACAAACATGAATACATGATACATTGATATGCGAACATGACTGTACGATACACCGATGCTATTCAACTACATAAAGATCGCAAGCCAATCGACGGTTATACTCTAATGTAACTTATAAGTTATAGACGAATTAACTTCACGTATGGCATACCGTATCAGTGGTCCCATTGTGGATAATAATATTGGTGTAAAAATGCCTTGATCAAAGTGAAACAACATACAAGCATGACATGACAGAACGACAAATGGAGGACATCTGACAATTATTTGAGCTACCCCAGTACTGGTGTATCTCAATATATAATGGTACGAATGAGTCGTAAGGTTCCTAGGCCAGCCTCACCGGCTGTAGGAGGTATAGTCAACAATCTATGGCTATAATCCCATGTTCTATGAGATACACCATACACAAATGTGTAGTCTTACTACGATCACTTAGCCATGCTATGCGATGCAATATAAACACTAATTATGAATGTCAAAGTTCCCGGATCGGACATGGAAGCTGATAGAATGTCAAAGTATAAAGCCAGATGTTGTCATATCACATGATAGTCGATGATTGTGTTTCGGAAATGGATGTCCGGAAATTGAGTTCCGGAAGTTGGAGACACAGAAGTGGTATACCGGAATTAAACTGGATGTAGTATACCGGAAGTGGTACATCGGATGCAAAGTTCCAGATAAGTTAACTAGGTGTGGCATGCTGAAAGATGGCGGCTATCACGTTGGCTAAGACGCCGAAAGGATTCACATGTATGACATTCGACTCAGTGTAATAATATAAGATATACATGTATAGTAAATATGTGGTTAGTGCCGTCGAATATAAAATATATTCGGTTGAGCCTTAGACAGCTTTACAGTTGTCGGGGCGAAGCCGAATATATTTTATATTCGACGGCACTAATCATATGTGACACACGACATCAAAATCAGTCACAAGTCTAAAAATGAATTATTTGAGATAATGATACCAACTTGTAGAATATTTTAAAAGCTTTACAGTGATACAAAAACCAGCCCTGTATCATGTTCTAGTCTAAAGTTTCATAATTTTGAAGCTCAATGGTATCGCGACTAATATTCAAAGAAAATTGCAGTCAAAGACTTGCAGGAATTCCGGACGAGATTATCCAAATCCAGCAGCGCCACAGTGGAATCAAAACTGCATAGCAACCAATATGTTACAAATAACATACATAATCATGCCTGGTATCAACTTAAAGGGAAAATGCTAATCTGTACAATGCTGTAAACATTAATTTATCAGCTTTTTTTTAGTTTTTGAACCGTTGTGGATTGAATATAGAACAATATTGCTAAACAAATAGAAACAAATGGCGCCAAAAGCAAAAACACCAATATTGAACAAACATAAAGAAAGTATATATTCAGCCTGAAATTTGAATACCCTGACTTGGTGCCAGGTCCATACCACACCAGAGTCACTTAGATCCAACCACAAACAGTAATATATAGGATTTAGCACTAATCCTATTACATTTTAATGGGGCATAACATGATTTACTTCTCGAGTATCAGCAGGCCGAAAATGTACCCGAGGGCCAAATCATGTACTATGTTGGCATCCGGTAAAGATGAACCCCGACTGTTAAACAGGTGAACATAAGTCCTCAGTGACATTGACCTTGGTATGTCACAAAGCACCATCCATAGACACATAACAAGGGAATCGTTAACACCAAGCTAACCCCCTCCCCTCTCAACCGCATTGTATCCTCTTGGGGCATTGTCAAATAACAACTCCAAAATTGTCGTCAAATCAAATGTATAGTACCCCGTCTGACTTTCGTCTGGGGATTACAAGAGAATTATTTTGCCAAAATATGATTAACCCTTTCAACCCGAAATAACTGAAATGGACTATTATAATTATGTTAATATACGAACCAATCCAATTTTCACAAAATGATTTTCAAACTAGTCCATTTTCCCTAAAAATATGAAATTTTGGTGTTTTATGGATTATTTCGCTATCACTGCTGATTGGGTGCATATACCAAAATACCCACATGGCATCAAAATATGACCATCTGTTCAAACACATGTGGGCTCATCTGGATCTACACTGTTTGCAAACACCACTAAGGGTATGTAGTGTTGAAAGGGTTAATACCCACATATCAGTGCAAGATAATTATCATTAAAATATGCAAGTTGTGATTTTTTAGAAGAGCTTCGTCGAGAAGCTTGACCATGGACACATCAGACCCGTAAGCATGCCAATGTTACAAACAACTCCACCATGCCCAAACTGGCACACATGTCCCGATTATCACTCATACATCGGTATCGTCGTGGGCGCGCTTACGGCTGGTTCATGGAGCAGGACAAACCAAATCCTTTACATCCTCTCGAACAAATTATCGAATCTTGTTGAAGAGGTACGGCACTCTGGCATCGTCAAGTTGTGGCATCTTCAGAGCTCGTGGTCGTTCCATTGGTGGTAGCTTGTCCGCATATTTTAGCAACCTAAATGACCCTTCTACACTATCAGAAAACTGCATGAAGAACACAACTCCTGGATGTTCAGCATCAAAGTGGAAGTGCAGACCAAAGCACCAGTCTGGTGCGAACTTTGTATGTCCCGTAATCAGGAAATGCATTCCAATTCTGGAATGTTTCCCACGTAATGTCCGCCAGCACAAATACCATAACATGTACCGGTTCTTGTTTTGGCCGCTGCAGTTGTCCGCATGTAAATTCACGTCTGTCTCCCCAAGTCCAAAATGTTTGAAAAAGTAATCCAGGTAGCTGATGACACTGTTGGATCTCTTGTTGGAAGACGACCCTTCGTCAATGAGGAAGTTCACTTGCTTCGGCACTCCTTCACAACACACTCCAAACAGGGCACATTTGCGGGGGACGAGGAAGTAGATAGGAACAGGTTGTAGTGGATCATTGGGGTAAAACACCTGCTGCGCGAAATCAAAGCTGTAATGCGACACTATATTTCTCGAATTTTCAGGATTCACACCGAGGTCAAGCTGATTGGCAGCAATAACCTCCTTCAAATCAGTCACAAGTGAATTATAGTACGTCCGTTCCAGTTTCACCACACGCAAGTGTTCCTCTTGCTCCAGCAATGTTGATGACTTGTCCTCTTCCGATAGGTTGGCCGATTTGTAGATCTTCGAGTTGTTGTTTTGACATTTCCAACAGAGGTCCGTCATTGGTCTTGTCATGACGATAAAGGGCAGGAGCTGCTTCCACAGTGACCGGAAGCTGGACAACTTCACAGCACGATTGCCTTAAAATGTGAATGTAATCATGTTTACTACTTGTTGGTGGACCAGTAACAGATATGGTGTGTTGTTACATTAACAACAAAAATAAATACAGATAATAAATAGTAATGTCCGTTAACATTATAAAGAAGCATTATTATCGACCCTGAGATCAATGTGGAAAAATACGTCTGATATAAAATGTATAATAAAGCCAATCAATACTTGGGGTAATATTTTGCAAGAAAATGTCTCAGATGATGTCTCTGATATAAAGAACATTTTGTGCCTACTGAGTGGGCATGTACCTTTAACGGTATCAAACATTTGTATTATGATTTAATCTAATACATTATTGGATTTATTGATATCAATAATTTTGAAAAGTGTCTGCAATGTGGCATAACATCAAATTCATAGTATCCCCCAACTGTTGCATTGTGAATGAAATAATTACTCACATTCACTCTTCATGATGGACCGATACATCTGCCAAAACGATGCCTTCGTGTCAGCGGATGGGAGCAGCTTGATGTCATCCCGCTTGAAGCCAGGTACCCGACCAGGGAGTGCAAGCACGTTCCGCGTAGTTGGTGGTGAACGCGACAACCCGCGTGACGTCCTCGAATGAAAGGGCCCTTTTGTCGATTCTCCCACCAGCTCGAGATTTCCATGGCGCCAGTCCGTGCTCTTTATACCATTTGACCAGCCCAGTCAACTTATCCTGGCTGATACTAAAACACACACAATATGCATAATGATAAAGAAGCATCTGCAGTTTCAAGTCAATCCGACTTATGGTTACAGAGATAATTGGTACCCACTAACATTAACGCAAATCTGACAGACAGACGAACGAACAGACACTATTATTTTATCCCTAGACTTACTTCATTAACTTTTGCAACGTGATAATTAGTGCTTGGTAGCCTGTTAAATAAAGACTAATCTATATTTAGCCATTCCTTTCACTCCGAGTGTCTACTCTAAATGAACATCAATGTACATGCAATGTTTCATGAAGATCGGACAACATAATTGCACGCCATGTATAGACAAACAGGATTTACTGCTGGTGATTCTAAATGCAGTATGATTCTTCCCTGTGTCACACAGAGAAATGACTTTGAATAACTTAATTGATATGTTATTCATGTTTATTAATTGTACTTCATTAATATAATATTAAACCATTGAACGCTGCAGACCACAATATCAATGTTCGCAAACAGCATAGATCCAGATGAGTCAGCTCATAACGAGCGCCTTCATCAGGATATGCACTGTCTGGTTATTTTTCTGATTTTTACAGCAAAAACACCTTTTCTAAACAAATGGACTGGTCTGAAATTCAATGGAAGAGACCATGTCAGTTACTTGGGGGTGCAGGGTTGTAAATTACATGTGGAGAAACTATATATATTATATTCAATTTATACCGCAAACTGAACAAAATTGTTTGAACGTGCGTGACGTCATGTTTTGACGTCATTCCCTCGCCATTCGTCACAAATCGAACGGCGTCATTCAAAGCAAAATGGCGCCGTCCACGCTAGGTAGATTCGGTATTGTATCTGATTAATATCCATGTACATGTCCGTGCCGTTGGTTACGTCGCATATACTGTAAACATGGACACAATTCAGCTGAATCGACAGCGATTTAGATTTTAAAATCCACCACCATCTTGCATTTGCTGTTGAGACTGACCAATCAGAGGCCGCGATTAGGGGTGACAGTTGAACAAATAAAGGCAAGAACCGCACTTAATGTATATTAGGCTACTCAGGTTTATTAGGTTATTTCAGATATAAACAGCATCAATTCAACCCCTTTATTATGCTACATGGAGCAATGGTTGCGGTATAAATGTATTTATATATGATGTGTCACGTCTGTACTACACAATGGCCGTGACTGTCTGCTGTACGGGATGTAGCTATATATTACTGCTCTACACAGGCCTGATCCCGGAGCTGCTACATCCCTCTGCGTCAGACAGAAGTACGGACACTCGGACGACCTGGTGGACTCTGCACTGGAGATAACTTCAAGGAGTGGACCAATTGACCAATGCTTCTCGCTGGGGCTCGATAGGCTACAATGAAATAGACCTCCATAACTAGCCGTATACGAACAGACGGACAGGGTGCACAGCGACGTATAAAACGGACATAAACGGGAAATAGCAACAGGACAGTGGCAAATTGCAGCTGCAACAACATAGCGTATTTACATAACAAATCCTCTATGAATGCTGGAATCACAAGACTGTTTCTGCCTGTTTCCAGAAATCAGAATCCACAATAGCAAACTATGCACATGTGCTTATATAACAACTATGTGAAAAAGCACACGAAAAAAAAACGTACGCACGTTTTGAATTCATCAGGTGACATGTCAGTATAATGGAAAACAAAATGCGCTTTACCCAACTATTTATACGGCAGCCATTGCTCCATGTAGCATACTAAAGGGGTTTAAATAAATGCTGTCTATATCTGACGTAGCCTAATATATATCAAGTCACGTTTTTTTCATTTATCTTTTCACCTTTGATCCCTAATCGCGGCCTCTAATTGGTCAGTCTCAACACCAAAATCAAGATGGCGGAGAAGTTTCAAATAAAAATCGCTGTCTATTCAGCTGAATCTTGTAATCAACCTGATTAGCCTAATATACATTAATTGCCGTTCTTGCATTTATTTGTTCAACTGTGACCCCTAATCGCGGCCTCTGATTGGTCAGTCTCAACAGCAAATTCAGCTATGCATTTTATATTACGATACAATCCAATATCGTGCCCTGCGCCCTCTACAATACATGAGAATATTGCCAAGTTTAACCTGTAACAATTGTAACGTGAATTTTCCGGATGACTTTCATTCACTCTATATTGGAAAGATGTAAAACTCCAATCCAAGTCGTCTGTACATCCATTTTATTAAGTCATGTACGTTCACAGTGTATTGTAAATAGTGAAAATTCTATTGCGACCAGGATAGACCAGATGAGACAGTTCTGCACCGAATGCACTGATTTATACGTCAGTAAGCTGTATAAGGACATGATGTGAAGTATAATGTATTTCAAACACTGTTGACTTAGGTCAGCATATGGAATCCTGCAGT
Organism: Conchocele bisecta; assembly: GCA_029237695.1. NCBI lineage: Eukaryota > Metazoa > Mollusca > Bivalvia > Lucinida > Thyasiridae > Conchocele > Conchocele bisecta. Next base: position 128,832,938 of record CM055266.1, read on the forward strand.
CTGATTAGAGTCTACAGTGCTTATTATTAGTAATGTAATAGTGTGAGTCTGCACAGGAAAATACTTAGCATAGTTGCTCTTCATTAAATTAGCGCAGTTGGCCACGGGCAGTCTGGCCAGGGTAAGGTCGGGTCGCAATTCAATGATTGTTTATTAATGTTAAATAATTGTGAATGACGTCGATATTCACATGTTGTTTCTGTACGCTAGATAATGCGGCTGTTCATTAATGTGTTATATCGTATTCTCCGACACATGAATTCCATCAACCCCTTTCTTCCAACTAATGAATATATCTTTGTGTACATTGCAATTTATCATGACTCATCATTGTAATTTACGAGGTTGTTTAGTATTGCCATGCAATCACAATAATGATTTCATGTGCACTACTGTGACTATTATGGAGACTGTAACACGTTACACGCTGGTAACAACGCCGTTGTCCCAGCCAGCGACGGTGATATAGCGTAGAACCAGTACGCTGAACCGACCCGATTCTGGGGTTCACAACACGACTCAGCGGGGACTCTGCTCCGTGTGGACCAGGTCGTGATGAGCGGGGCTACTATTCCGGTATTGAAACTCTCAGGACATCCACTCATGAGATGTAACCGCCCCATCCGCCCAAGTAGTCGATTATAGTTAAACGTATCTGAACGACGTCTTATTATGTCAAGGTCAACATGACGGAAAACTGAGTTAGGTGACAGTTCATATCTTGGACGTTATATATAGATGTTATACGATACTTACCTGTTCCAGAATCGTGACTGTGCCTAGGTTGCTGTCTACCCTCGAGAGGACGATGTCCATACTGTCTTGAACATTAATTTTTGTGCATAAACTCATTTGTAAATATATCATCATTGATCATTGTAACTTGTTGTCTCTTTCTACAACGTGCTTGGTGTTCCAACAACCAAACAATAAACTATCTCGGAGTCACCCTGGCGTGACAATGGTGTCAGAAGTGAAATTTCCCATAATTGTAAATACTAGTCGAGTGGGAATTTGACGTATATCCCCAAATTCCTCACAATATCGGACGCAATATGAGATAGGTGAGAAACTGACATATAGCGTAAATTCCCCACCAGTGTAAATACGTGTTGGACTAGGAATAGTCGGGTGGGAAGGAACACAACAAATACCGAATTTGACATTACCCAATCAGGCGTGAATCGGGCTGAAACTCGCACAGTCATCGTGACAGTAGTGTTGAAACCCCGTATTCTAACCAGCTGTACAGAGTACACTCCGCCTCTTGGCTTGTGACTAATTTGTTGAGACAATAAAAGGCAATCATTTCGAACATTAAAAATGGACGTAGGCATGGGATAGGCTTAACTGGGAATGAGTTATGGTCCTTTGTGAAAGAAGAGCAAGATAGAGAGAGAGAGAGAATAAACTAGTAGAAAGACAGGCTGAGACAGATAAGCTTGAGGCAGACAGATTGATGAAGGAACTAGAAATGGAAAAGGTAAGAATAGATTTGCAAATGACAAAAGTTAAATTGGATTACGTATGGCAGAGGCAGATAGCGAAGGCAGAAATGGGAATATCGGATAATTATAGTCCAGTGGTTGAACATAATGTACCACAGGGTCGAAAGTTACCGTTATTTTGATCAAGATAAGGACAACATTGACCATTATCTGGCACGGTTTGAACGTTTCTCAGAATTGCAAGGTTGGCCGAAACGTCAGTGGTCATTACACCTTAGCACATTATTAAGGGGCAAAGCTTTAGATGTTTACGCCCATTTATCGTTGGAAGATGCTCTTGATTATAACACATTGAATACATCCTTGCAAGGTTTGAATTAACCGTAGAAGTGTTCAGGAAGCAATTTAAGAACGGTAAACTAAAACAGGGTGAGACATTTGTTCAATATATCAACAGGGGTAACAGTTATTTTGGTTTGAACTAGGCAAAGTTGAACGCACTTATGAAGGCGTGATAGATTTATTGCTCATGGTTCATTGCTCAGTTACTAAGCACTTGCAGTCGTGACTTGTACGTTTTTCTTAAGGAAACTGTTGTTAGCAAAGTACATGAGATGGCAGTACAAGCTGACTTCTTTGCGGAAGCCAGATACGGTACAAAGTACGTAGTACAAAGAGAGAACCGAGACAATAAAGCGAAAAGTGAGAATCGTAACGCAGGTTATGAGAGGAAGGTGAGAGGTCAAGGTGAGAGATATCGAGGTTATGACAGATCTCGTGACTATGATAGAGCGAGAAGTGGCGAGAGAAGTAGATATAGGAGTAAGGAAAGGTACAGAGACAATGACAGCCGTACAGTCACGTGTTACCATTGTCAAAGTCATTTAGCTCCAGAATGCCCAAGAAGAGGTCACAGGCATCGAGCTGCAGTTCTTGAGGAAAGTGATACTGTTGTCTATGTCCAGTGATTATCCAGTGATAATATAACCGCGAAACCATCGAAGTGCAGCATTGGCTTCAGCGAACTAGACTGTTTAGGCCATACCATAAGCAGCAAGAAAGAGCTCAGACCTCACACAGAGAAGGTTACAGCTGTACAGGCAGCGAAAGTCCCGAAACTAAGAAAGGGGTGAGGGCATGTTTGCGGGTAGCGGGGTTCTAACACAAATTCATCCCCAATTTCGCAGAAATAGCTGTCCCACTAACAGATCTCACGAAAAAGGGTCAACCGAACAAGATTGAATTGGGAGACTCCCAAGACAAGGCTTTCAACAGCCTGAAAAGAGCGCTGACTAACGATCCCATCCTCAAACTCCCAGAGCTAGACCAGCCGTTCATATTGAGAACAGACGCATCCGACGTAGGATTAGGGGCCATTTCGCTACAGGAACAAAACTGGGCACAACTATCAATTGCGTACGCTAGCAAAAAACTACTTCCAAAGGAGAAAATCTACTCAGTCGTAGAAAGAGAGTGTTTAGCAGTATTCTGGGGTGTGGAGAAATTCCACAAGTATTTGTTCGGTAAAGAGTTCGTACTAGAGACAATCGATATTTACATGTACGGCTGTGAATATATATTGTTTGTGTACGCTAGATATTGCGGCTGTTCATTAATGTGGTATATCGCATTCTCCCAGCCAGCCACGGCACGTCAATCTAGTGATATAGCGTAGAACCAGTACGCTGTACCGATCCGATTCTGGGGTCCACAACACGACTCCGTGTATCAGCGGGGACTCTGCTCCGTGTGGACCAGGGCGTGATGAGCGGGGCTACTATCCCGGTGACGTCGTTCCGTCCAAGGACGAGATGAAACTCTCAGGACATCCACTCATGTGATGTAACCGGCCCATCCGCCGAAGTAGTCGATTATAGTTAAAAGTATCTGAACGACGTCATATTTCGTCACCGTCAACATGACGGAAATCTGAGTTAGGTGACAGATACTCTAAGTTCATATCTTGGACGTTATATATATATGTCTACCCTCGAGAGGACGTTGTCCATACTGTCTTCAACTTTCATTTTTGTGCATAAACTCATTTGGAAATATATAATCATTGTAACTGTATACCTTATTGTATCTTTGTACAACGTGCTTGTGTTCCAACCCGACAATAAACTATCTCGGTCACCCTGGCGTGACAATCCTACTTGCTAACCAATACTGCATTGACCGACGACTCTGCTCCGTATCTGCGTGATGACCGTATGGTCAATGTGTATGAAACATATAGTACACCGCTAATAAAGTGGACACGTAATTAACTCCGCATGGAATATGAACGAGGGTATTTCCACAAATGAATCATACGCCCGGTTATTACAGGTCATATGTACATAATTAAATGCATTTGAGTGTCATATCGAATGTGTTGCCGTGGAATGCCGCCAAAACGGACACCCTGAATACGAATGCAACATAATAAAATATACAGTACAATACACGACAAACACACACTTATATGCGAATCAATAATTTACATGAATTCCTGTGTCACGCGACAATCAGAATAGAATATGTTAACGAACAAAATAACTGTAATATCTCTTTCTTTAGGACAATATAGAAGTCAACACAGTTGGTTTTCTAGAGTTGTTTATCCTATGCGACCAATCCTGGACTGCCGGACATGCAGTCGATCTGGTGATATGGCACCGATAAGGCAACGCATGTGACACGCCTCCAGCCACTAATTACTAACGAGATGCAGACATGTCAGGGTCATTACAGGGTCACTACATCCTTCCCAAACTTCATATTTATTTCTGGGGAAAACATGACATTGTTTCATGTATCATCAGGTTCAGATGTCATGAAGATATGCAGAGACATTTGCCACAATTATCAAAATACTTTGTTTTAGTTCTGCCACTTATCATTAGATTTAATAGGTATTGATTCATATAATACTCTGCGATTTCATGACCTTTGACACATGTTAATGATTGATAAAATAAACTCTATCCCCCTGCACATCTTCTCCTCCCAACTCCCTACCTGACCCCTGATCGTCGACCACCAACCAATCCCTCCTTCATCATCACGTAAGTTTCATCCTTCGGCGACTACAGCTCAGGCGTGTCCGCCTTCCCATCGATCGACCCACGGAGCAGGTACTGAAGGGAAACACCTGGCAGAGACACAGCGTCCTTGGGTATGTCCACACCTCTCCCACTGTAGAACTCCGTCATTTTAGTCAGGGCTTCCAGGAACGGTCCGACGTCCAAGTCGTTGTAGTGTCACAACCATTCTTGAAACGTCTTCATCCCCTTTTCTCGGACCTTCTTGCACTCTTTCCACTCGGGCAACGACAGTAGGTACTCACCCTTCAACTTCGAGTACCACTCGGGATAGTCGGGCAGCCCCGGATGGTCGAGTCTGTCCGCGCTTTCGAACCACTCGTACGGGAAGTGGGACTTTACCGTTTTACAGTCGTATGCCTTAGCCCACCGGTCGTACGTGGTACCGGGTCCCAGATACTGGATGATGTCGAGAAATCTAAACTCCGGGGCAAACAGAAACATCGTCGTGCTAGCCCTCTTTCCGACCATCACCTTATTCACGGTGGCCGCCAACTTCTCGACAAGGTACTGCTTGATGAGGTTCCGGTCTTACCTGCTGCAGTTGAACCCCACCACCGGGACCTGGTCGATCCACGAGACGATCTTCTCTTGCTGAGGTTTCGACAGCATCTTTATGTCTGTCGACATATAATTCTTCCCAACCCCCTCCCTGATGACTTTGCCTCTCCTCTGCAGCTCGGTCACGAACTTCTCGACCAGCGTGTCGGGGTCTCGTTCGCAGATATGGGTGATCCCCTCGTGCATCGTATCCCCCAACGACACCAATATAGGGACGTGCTCGACCTCGAAGGTCAGGTCTTTGGTGGGTCGCGTGGTTTTCGACTTGTCGAGATACGCCTCGAAGTCGTAGATTATCTGGTGAGGGTACAGAGTCGTCTCCTTCTCGCGCGGCGATGGTGGATAGTGGGGATTCCACTCATTCAACCACGCGCACTCCCACATCACCACCAGCTCTTAACCCGCCTCACTTATCTTGGCGTCTTGAATATGTTCGTCCTCTTGTACAATGATCTCGCGTTACCTCTCCTGCAATGCGTCGGACACCCGTGCCAGTAGCATCCGTGAAACTGAAACACGGTCTTGGTCTCGTGACAGTAGCCGTCGACCGGAACGTCGGCCACCCACCTCTCGCCGCCGTAACCGCATCTCGCGTGATGTATGTGCTTTCCCACCCTCTCATCTTCTCTGCTCAACCATTGAATCGACATCGTGCTCGCTGACCCATTGGGGTAGAACGCATTCTCGTATGCCGACTGCGGTCTATTTATCCTCTTACCGGGACATATCACCACGGTCTTCCCACCCATGCAGGTGGTCGCGTGCCTGTGCATGTTACACGACTTTGTGAACCGTTGTTGACATCCGGTGCTCCCGTACTCGTTCGTCATCTTGCGGAGGTTCTTGATGTTTGACCTCCAAACATTTCTATCGTCATGGTCTTCTCCCCAACCGCGTCGTAGTTTGCCAGATACTTCATGAGGTACCATACTCCTTCGTCGGTGGGCTAGTAGTAGTAAGGGAGTCAAAATGATACCACCTACCGTGGTATCATTTATAACCCTCTATAATACCCCCACCACCCCCGAAAATCAAAAAATTGGTTAACGAGGAAAATTGGGTCTCCCGACAATTTTTGGAGAAAATAATTTTGAAAAGAGGGAGTCCCAATTATATTGGTAATTGACTTTTGAAAAAAGTCGAAATCATTCATGCAAGTACAATAGTTTATATTCCTCATTTTTCTTCTCCGATATAGCTAATTTATTTCGCAGATCAGCAACTAATTCTATCAGCTCTAGTCTACCACGTTCACCTTTAGCCACCTGACAGCGTAGTTGCTTATGTCTACAAAGAGTTTGGGCACTAACGAATTTACAAGGGCATCTAGGGCATTGCAATTGTGGGGGGACACAAGGAAACTTTCTACGTCTCGCTAGATGCCTTCGTAGATAGTCTTTACACGTAAACCTCTTACAACAAGTCACACACTCCATATATATATATAAAATTTATCTGTTCAATTGGACGTGAAAAAAAACATTATGTAAATTTTTGACGTCCAATTGAACAGATAAATTTTATAGGTTATACAAAAGTATATATACAAAAGTATAATACAGAAAATATGATAACGCCAGAAACTAGAGCAGAAATAGAAAGTTTGAGAAGAGAAGCCGAATCTCTAGGGATTACTTATAGTACACGGTTGAGAGTTAGGGGTTGACAAAGCTGATAATGCCACAAAGAATGAGGCGTTTATGAAGCGGTTTACCCGCGCCTATAAAAGAGGGGCATTTACAAACCTCTCACTAGCGGATGAAGTTGGTAACAGAATTCAAAAAGAAAGTATTGCGGAGTTAAGGGCTAGTGTAATAACCTTCAAGCACCAATAATTTGTCCCAAATTAGACACACAGGTGGCCCAATACAAAATAAAAGATCTCTCGTTCGCGCGATAGTGGAAAAAGGTGAAGAAATATTGGGGGCTCACGATGAAACATTGGAAAAGGTAGAAAATGGAAGACGGGTATGTTACATTATCCTTTCGTAAAAACATTAACATTAACGAGTCTGAACGCATGTCCGATAAACTCGCTCCGTATCTAACAACCAATTTTTATTTGAGATATTCATATTCTTACAAGCTAGAACATATGGAGGAAATTAAAAATGGAAAACCTGTAACTATAATAATGCACAAAAATCTCGGTGGTAGCGAACCACTATCATCAATGAAAACCGTTAAAAAATGGCTGTCAGATAAGGAGCAAACACGAATAATGTCCGATAAAATAGACAGACCGAATACAAAGTGGAAGTTTGTAAGATGGGTAGAGGTTTTCGTAAAGCTAATACAGGGTAGTAGGGGAATAGATTTGGGACTACAATCCAAAGAAGCGGCAGGAGGAGAACTTCCAGAATGGCTGAAGAATAAAAAAGGTATGTATTCTTTAGATAAGTATAATGACAACCTTTGTCTGTTCAGGTGTATAGCTATGCATATGACAGATAAAAGACCCGACAGATGTACAGAAAAGGCGAAAGAACTTAGTAAGCAATATTTTGGTAGTAATGTGGTTTCACCAATTCCTTTTTCAGATCTGAAAAAGGTTGAAGAGTTTTTTAAAATCGGTATAGAAGTATATCAACCCACCGAGTTTAATATATGATATATGATCTAAAATTTACGCCTGCGATAATTGCAAGCAGAAATTCACGAAAGCGAGTAATATGAAGAGACACGGGCCAAAATGTATGTATCAATATCACGGCTGTTACTGGCACGGGTGTGAGATTCATGCAAAGCATAGAAAAGAAGAACGCGCATCCACTATGAGAAGAGATACATTTATTAGAAAAAGCAAAGAATTCAACCTAGTAGTTATGTGGGAATGCGAATTTCAAAGAACTGGCAAAGACATAAAGATCGGTTGCGACACTACTCTTTATCCATATCAGATAGTATACGATTTTGAGGCATATCTCAACCCAGAATTTGAAACTCTCGGTAATAATCTAGAGTACGAAGCCGAGCACGTTCCGGTAAGCGTTAGTATAGGAGATAATTTCTCAGGAACAGTAACTCATATTTGTGATAAAGATCCCGCAAAACTTATAGAAAAATTCGTAGAAGATTTGAAAGTCAGGGGAAAAGCTATAAGAGAAGAAGTGTGGTCAAGATATGGGTTTAATACAGAACATTTACGTAAAAACCAAATCGCCAAGATCGAACAGTGGATAGAGCAAGTACCGGTTATAGGTTTTAACAGCAGTAAGTAGCGATATAAACTTAATAAAGAAATACCTAGTAGGCGAACTGGCATCAACAACAAAGAAAGTAATGGTCGGAAAACGTGCAAACGCAACAATATTTCTATTTACTCCAGAGTTTAGATTTCTTGATGTAATACTTTATCTAGGACCCGGTGTAAGTTACGATAATTGGATAAAAGCCTACGAATGCAAAGGACAGAAATCTTTCTTTCCTTATGAGTGGTTCGATTCTCCAGACAAACTGGATTACCCAGGACTACCGGATATAGAGAATTGGTATTCCAAAACTATCTGGGAAAATGTTAATAGATGAAACAGAATTAAGTAAATGTCGTAGAATTTTCGAAGAAAATAATATGAAAACTTTCAGAGATTGGTTGAAATATTATACCGATTTAGATGTAGCACCATTCCTAGAAGCGGTGGAAAAAATGTGTGAATTTTATAAACACAGAGGTGTGGATATTTTCAAAGATGCGGTAACACTACCTGGAGTAGCTATACAATATTTATTGAGAGGAACCATTAAAGAACAAAAATCTTCAAAGACGATTATACCGGAGGATGCTCTATATGCACCAAAAGAAGAAACATACGAAATGATGAAGGACGCTCTAGTTGGCGGTCCATCAATAGTATTTACACGATATGCAGAAGCTGGTGTTTCAAATATTAGAGTGGGTTCCAAACCGTGCAAGGCTGTTTTGGGGGGGGTACGACGCAAACGCGTTATATTTATCTACGTTAAATAAAGAGATGCCGTGTGGGAGAGAAACTATACACCATATAGACACCCCACATAACCCTAAATTTATTAAAAAAAATTTGTAAAATAGTTTTATCTGGAGACTGGTTTGGGTTTGCGGAGGTGGATATAGAAGTTCCACACAACTTAAAAGATAAGTTTTCTGAAATGTCCCCAATATTTAGAAACAGAGAAGTAGAGGTTGATGAAGTTCCCACACACATGATAAAATATTTGGAAGATACTGGAAGAACTAGAGGAAATGGAAGAAAATTGGTGGGATCTATGTCGGCCACCAAAGTATTGCTGTACGCGCCACTGTTGAAATGGTATTTAAAACACGGCCTAGAAATAACTGGAGTTCATCGTGTTATAGATTATATTAGCGGAAAACCATTCGAATGGTTCGCAAAAGAAGTTACAGCCGCAAGACGAACGGGCGATGTAGAACCAAATAAGAAACCAGTAGCCGACATAATGAAATTATTAGGAAACTCGTGTTGTGGAAAAATGATAGAGGCAACTGAGAGACATTTAAATACGACATATACACAAAACGAAACCTGTGTTGACAAAGCATTAAGATCTGCATTCTTTGACGATTTGGAAGAGATAGGAGATGCGTACGAAATATCTTCAAGAAAACCCAGGTGTGCGGTAAAGAGACCATTCCATTGTGGAATAGCGGTTTATCAACTAGCTAAATTGAGAATGTTGGAATTTTACTACGAATTTCTTGACAAATATGTAAAAAGAGAAGACTTTGAATTAATACAGATGGATACGGATAGTATGTATATAGGAGTTAGTGGGAAAACGATAGAGGAATTGATTAGACCTAACTTACTAGACGGGTTTGAAAAAGAAAAAAAGAAATGGTTGGCTTGGGATAAATGGAGCGAAAGAGAGCCCGGACTTTTCAAAAATGGAATTTAGCGGAGATAGGGCGATAGCATTATCTAGTAAGTGTTATTTTGTAGAAAAATTTAATTCTATTAATAAAAACTCTGCGAAAGGAATGTCCAAGAGAACTAACAATTTAAATTGGGATAGATATAAACGAGTACTAAGTGAAACTACAGAAGATGGAAAACACATTATAGATGTAGCACAAAATAGGGGATTTAAAATGAAAGACGGTGTTATGAAAACGTACTGTCAACAAAAAATAGGACTCTCGGCATACTACGATAAAAGACCTGTGTTACCAGACGGAATACATACAGAACCTCTCTAATGATTTATTTAATAATTTTGAAAAAATTAAGAAAATTAGCAATCTAAAGACTCTGACGATCCGGGGGTAGCTGGGTGTCAGAAGGCACCGCGAGAAGTTCTTCGCGAACAAACCCTCGAGATGGCCCATCATCCAAATAGTAGAGCACGGGCTCATCGGGCTTGGTAATAGATCGATCTAGATGATATACATTGAGAGACCACACGGGATCAGTCGCGCGGCGGCTGCCACCTTCGAGCTCTCCCGGTTGATAGAGGTACCGGACGTCAATATCCGATGGAAGCCGTTGCTCCTCTAAACCAACGGGTCGCCCGCGCGAGACGGCATAGGGCTCGCTCGTCACCTTTTAAAACTTGATGGCATCTACGGGCTTCTTACCTATCAATCTGGTCACCTCTCCGTTCAGTGCGGAGACCACGGCGGGCAGTCTGGCCACCCACTCGGTCGATCGCGAATGAGGGTCTACAAGTTCTTTAGCGTATTGGTGTCCGAACAGTCTCTCAGCCAGGGTTCGATTGAAGCGTTCCACGATCCCCTGGTCCCGGTGGATGTTGACGCGGCCGCGTCTGATAGAAACTTCGTGCTTAGACAATAGATGAGAGACCGCGCCCATGAACTCGCGGCCGGGATCGACCTGGAGAAGATTCGGCCATTTGAGAGGACTCCTCTTATATATTCGGGAGAGAGCCTCGGCCACCTCCTTAGACTCTTTAGTGGCCAACGGCTCAGCCCCCTTATAACGACTCGCTACGTCAACGACTGTCAGCGCGTACTTGTACGTCTTACGACCGACGCGATCGTGAGGGAGAAACAGGAGATCCGCTTGGTGAACTTGGTTCGGTACCGGCACGTAGAATTTCGGGCGCGGAATATTGTGAGGCGCGGGTAAAAAATAGATCTGCCAGATGGCCTGCTTCTTGAGCCATTCCTTGACAGCGTTTTCTGAAACCTTGGTCGCCGCCGCGAGGTTCTTGATGGCAGCGAGTCCCTTCCAGTAGCCGCGGGGGCTATAGTACGTGTTCGCTAGCTTGCGTGTTAGGCGAACCGATAGTTTGGTATTAAGTTTGCGCGTGTTCATCGTATGCGATGTATTCTAATATATCTGACAATCTCCAACATGCCCTCGCCAGATCGTCCGGTAACTGCGTCGATAATAATAAACCTTTGTTGGAAGTACAATCGCGATTGGGGGTTAAGTTCTGAAGGAAATTGGGACAATCTAATCCCCCAGGATTGGTGGAGGAATCTAACATCCGCTTTGCGAAAAGGGTGGCCGCTTTTTCGTCCTCCCGCCACGTCTCGAGAGAATCTGGGCAGACGAATCATACCTTTGCACAGCTATGCGGTGTTTAAGGGCAGTGTAGCCTACATCAATCATAGCAAAATAAAGTTCGTCAACTGACATCGTGCTATATATATATATATTTATAAAAAAAGTTATTTAAAATAATTAATTTAAAATCTCGATTGAATATAGTAGCCGACGAGCCCCACCACACCCATTCCCACGACGATGAACGCGATCTCGCGGTCTTTTTGGGGCTCTGACGGTACATAGAAATCTGAAAGTTGGGGCTCGCGATCCAGCGGTGCGAGACTTTTCTGCGGATATGCCAGCGCGTACTCGCGGTTGGCTTCTTCAACGTTCTGAAAAGTTTGTGCGGCGTGATTTTCGCGGCGAAGCTCTTCATTGACCCAGTCAAGATGGGCGGTTTGTTTTTCCGACCACGCTTCCTTTGCGCTATTGAATTGTTCTACAGCTAAATCGTGACGCGTACTCTCCTCATCCGCGTTCGAGTTTTGTAGTTTAGAGAATAGAAAGTTGCTGCCGGTGAACGCAAATGCGTTTAAGAGCGCACCACCTATCATTATTGCGATTGAAGCCATTTATTTCCATATATTAACTGGTAGAATTCCAGCTTTAACTAGATAATCTCGGGTCCAAACTGCGGCCGCTACATCTAAGGTCGCGAGCCCTACGTCTCTCACAGTAAAGTCCAATTTGGGAGCGGATCCTCCTAGGGCCATCTTTGATAGTCGAGCATACCCGATACTGAAACCCGATATCACCACGGCGTGATAAAGCGCATTCACTAACATTTTACCGTCTTGTTCAGCCATTATTGCATATAAAGGGGTCGCGATCAATGTTTAAATGGGGCGCATCCAATCGCTTGATTGTGTTTCATAACTTTCTTCTGAACACTGGCTGGTTGTTTTTTCGATAATATGGGGTATTTTCCACACGCACACACCAACAACTGCCAGACCACCACCAACAATCCAACTCCAATTCACGAATTTGGGTTCAATCGGATTCGCCCAACTCCAACGGCGGTTGGTATTGGGTGTTGAGTGTGCTTCCAATTCGTGAATTGGGGTTGTACTCAACTCTGTCTTCAGATGTTTTGCTGTCTCCGTCCCCGATTGCAACCCCAATCTCGATTAGAGTTTAGCCCTCTCGAAGCTCGGCGAGTATTTTATCTTGTTTAACTTTTCGGGTGGCAGCCGCCGCCCGCCCAGCTGCCTGTCTTTTGGGATTTTTTATATGCGGTATGTCATCCAGTGGCGGAGTTGGGTTCGATTGGGTTGGATCATCGGGTTCAACTCCGTCACTCTCGCGGGTGTGTCTTGTGTCATCATTTTCAGGGCTTATAGTTCGTGGGCATATATGTCCAAATTGACAGTGTTTACCCGTGGTCAACGCGGTTGTCAGCGGAGCTAAGTACATTCCAAACTTGTGATAAATTGAGCAGCAGGCTGTTCTAAGAGTGTGACCTATAAAAGGGTCAGTCTCTAGATCGTCAATCAATCCCGCTATAGGGAGAAGTATACTAACGGCGGTTGCGTACAAATGAATAGCCGCCGATCCGAGAGTTTTTGTCATCTCCGCTCCCAATTTGGATTCGTATCGCGCATACATTTTATCGATCTCCGCATCTGACATCTTATCCACCTGAAAAACTGAGAGACGCCTACCGAGATAATGCTCCGATTGTCCCCCAGCAACCAGCGCAGCTAGCCGCTCTCGTCGCGCCGCATTTTCATTTTCATTCGGAGTCGTTGCACTCAACCCAATACCAACCGCCGTTGGAGTTGATTCCGATTGCTCTGTCGGATCATTATCTATGTTGGCAGTCGGAGTTGAGGTTTCTTCTATTAGCTGATCGAGAAGTTCGTCGCAGTTCATTTTTCTTAAAATTAATTTAACTATTCTAACAAGTCTCATCACTTTAACATATTGGCAAGCGCACCACCCGATACTTATGATCACCATTATGCTCGCAACAAAGCTCGCAGCGGAGCACCAAATTGTTAACATTGTTAACCATTGTTCAGCATTTGTTCAACATTTGTTAAGCATTTGTTCAACATTGTTCAGCATTGTTCAGCAATTGCTAAAGCATTGTTCAGCATTGTTCAGCATTTGTTCAGTAATTGCTAATTAATTATAAAATTAATTGATAACTTCGTAAGCAGTTGGTTGATCAGTCTTTAGCAAAAGCTTGGCGTGCTTAGTTTCGAAAGCATCTGTCGAACCTCCAGGCGCTCCTCGCGCGTTGGGATAACGTCATTCTCTCGAAAGGACAGTCATCGAATGAGTCTCGGTCCTTGCAGTGAAAGAGGGCGACCCATTTCGTTTGCTCGCGCAGATCCTTGAGGACGGCGTTGTACTTTTGAGTGGATATCCATACGCTTTGCCTAGCATGGCGGCCAGAAAATGCGAGCTCGGAGAGCATGTCCTTCTTTTTGGTCATCGCCGCCTTGGCCGAGCAATCGTCAATCAGTATAGGGTGGGCTCACCCTGGAATCTTTGGTATAAACCACGCAACCAATCGTGAAGCCTATCACCGGGGGTCAATAACGTATACCTCAGGGTCGGTCCATATCCACGTTCGCCGCTGATAAGTATCGTTGTGCCGCACAGTGGGACACAGGATCACAATGTGGCGAAAGGCATCGCGGTAGGACTCCTCGAGCAAGTCGAGGATGAAAACCGTTTTTCCACATCCTGTCTGCCCACATATTATGGCAGAGTGGGCATCTCCAATCGTGAATTGGTATTGATTGCTAATTTTCTTAATTAATTCTTTAGAATTATCAAATTTATTAATTAATAAATCGTTAGAATGATTGCTAATTTTCTTAATTTTTTCAAAATTATTAATTAATAAATCGTTAGATGATTTTTTTATTAAATCAATAGAGTGCTGAGACGTATCGGCCATCTTCGATGTTGAGTTGTGCGTCTGTAATTATATATAAGTACACGTTCAATGGCCCGGCTCCGTCCGCCTCTTTGGTTATCTGGATCGTCACACCCTCGCTAGCGTTCTCAACTTGGCGTCCGCTGCCGTGTATTTGGTCGTCGTCGCTGGCTCGCATGTCTAGCCATAACGCGTATTTGGTATTCAGGAACTCCGCGAGGGAGACGGCCGAGAGATGCAGGTCTTTGGCAACCGCTGCAACCTCCGAAGAGCGCTTAGAGCCGGCAGCAAACTGCTTTTTTACTTCGTCCCACTGCTGGTGCGCGCGAAGACCCGCGCTGTAGAGTTGATTGGGAACTCCCTCGATCGTCACCTCTACCTTCGTGATTTTGGGGTTATAGAATTTGTCGGTTTTTTCTAGCACCGAACGCGAACCGAGTATCCTCGAACAACATCATTATACCTTTCATCGAGCGAGCGGGTACGTTGACGTTAATATTCCACAATGTGTCGCCTTTGTCTTTCGTCATCTTGCGATGGCGAAGAACTCGGTCGTAAAGTATGGCAACGCGCCCGGCGTACGGGTGGGTGATCAATCGCGCGAGTTCGGGCATCGTGACCATGTCGTACTCCAGCGAAACATTATCGATCGTATACGTCGATAACATGTCGCTGGTTATGAGAACTCGGCCGTAGTCGTTGAACGTTAGTTCGTATTCGAGGCGGTCAGCCAAAGCGCTTCTGATAGTAGGGCATGTGACTCTCCAGCAACTCAAAGTCGAGCGGGATGTAGAAGCGGTTGCCGTAAGCGCCCGCGACCGCATTGTCACTCGCGTTGTTATCTACCTTGTTACCAGCCCGATTTCTAAGTCTGGTTACGTTCTTATTTTTTGCTGGTGTCAATACCTTGATAGACGGCGTTTTCGCGCTCTTGCGCCGTCTTCCATAGGTCCTGATAACAATGGTAGACGTCGCTGTCATCGATCGACATCACCTCATACCAGTTAGAAATCTTTATCATGGTCTTCTTGACGATGGCGCGACCAAGGTTTTGACCGACGGTTCGGTCCGCGTCCGTCGATGTAAGCGAAATAGTGAAAGCGAGGCGAACAGTACCCGGCACAATGACGTCGTTAGCTCCGAGGTTGGGGAAGCGGACCAAGAGCTGCAGGTTCTGGTCTATCGTCGATGGGTTGTTCGTAATAACGACACTCTGTCTCACGCCTTTTGCCCCGAGGGGCTCACGCAGTCTGCGGTATGGATTGAGTTTGCGACCGTATTGACTCGAAGACATAATTTAGTGAATCTATATTAAACCCGTATGGTTTTGTCTTTAATACATAATTAATTTTAAGAAATTAATATGGCTGATTACAATATTGACATGGATGAAATCGGCAGAGACTGTTTCCGCGATGCGGATGAGGATGATTATGACATAGATGATTATAATGACGAAACGCCCTTGATACAGCCTCCAGTTCCAATCCAATCGGGGAATTAGGTGGCGCTACTACTAGTCAAAGTCGGGAATTACTCGAGGGGCTGTAAACGACTACTACAACAGTTTGTCAGAAAAAGGTCTGGTCCCATCTGTCGGTCGCGACTACTCCAAGTTCAAATTTGATCTGAACGGTAGATTGCGACTAAAAGCGGCACCAAATCTCCCAATAGTCAACACGATGACCGGTAAACCCCTAACACTGAGCACCGTTGCAGGAAACCGGGGCGGTGGTGAAATCATAAGGAGCGAACTAGGATTCCCAGATTGGAAGAGGGGTAAAACAATTATGCCTACCCGCGCTGTAGAGGCCCTACAGTCTACCGACGAAACGATGGCGAAAACGGCCTCCGCGATAGAAACGGTCGAGGTCAGCGATGTCCCTCGAGTAGCCACCGACGCTATTAACACGATGGAGACCACGTTCAGCGAAAACGAAATACTCAACGATGACCCACCGTTACCTCTTCGCGAACTCCGGGTCCTCGATAAGGCTCTACAAACGGTCCGGGGCGAACTGGTCCTTAACCTCTTCGCGAACTCCGGGTCCTCGATAAGGCTCTACAAACGGTCCGGGGCAAACTGGTCCTTAACCTCGCCAAACTCTCGTCGCTGGATGAACATATCGCGCTAGAAGAAAGAAAACTGGAGGAAGCTGGTGGTGATAGAGAATCTACCGAGCGGATCAACAAACGCTTGCGGTCGATGCGGGATGAAAGAGCAGCTCGTTTGGAGGCTTCCTCGACTAACCGTGAGACACTCCGCACCCAAATAAGTCGGATCCGCGAAACAATCTCGAGGGTCCTGCGCGAGGAGACGATACTCGGTGAGCGTACGACAATCGGTGAGCGTCTTTGCACTCTATTCAGAGAACAGGGCATCACGATAGCAAGCATCCTCGTTGCTATCAGCATGACTATATCGACCATAGTTCTAGCTTTCACTGGTGGTGCGGCGCCACCTCCCGCGCCAGCACCCACACCACCACCACCCGCGCCATCAGGCGGAGCCAAGGAGTGGGTAAAAAAACAACTAAAAGCCCTCGCCAGTCTCCTGGCTAAATTAGCCGAAAAGGCGGCTGCCGCACTACCTGGACTGATCGGAAGTATCGTTTCTTACTTGCTACTATATTATCAAAAACGGCCGGATGGCTAGCCAAAAATACTTGGGCTTTAATCGTGGCAATCGCCGGTCTCCTACTATTCTTCGCCAGAGAGTTCCTAAAACCAAAGCGCAAATAATCCGATCGCCACGAGGGCGACGACGAGCCCTAATTTCTCCTCCTCGTGTGTTGTGCTTCCAATTTCAGCCAATCTGTGATTGATTGGTGTTTCTCCAATCGCGATTGGTCTGTTGATTATGAACTCGATGGTCCGAATCCAATTTACTAATTGGGGGGTTACTGTGTTCGATTGTGTTGAGGATGTGTATCCATTTTGTCCGTTTTGGGCGTTTTATGAAATCGGTTCCCTCAACACTGTTGAACCCGATCATGTTGGGGGTGCGCTTGATGATATCCGTGTTCACGTTACCGTTGTGACCGATTTTTTGATTGGCGGTGGCGATTACGATCTGATTATTGTAACCATCAACCGGGTCGTCTCGTAGTATCATATTGCTCGGCACATATAAAGACTATTCCAAATACATAGTCCACTGGGGTGCTGGCAGTCTGCAAAACGTCTTGATAATTCTGGATCGCCTTCTCCAGGTCCACCTTAGCTGAGATGGCGTCCTCAACAAGTACCAAGAACTGTTTTTGCGCGTCAAACGCCGTTCCGAATCCTATTATAGAACTGCGAGTTTGTTTTTGTGCACCTAGTATAGCCCACACATATGTACGAATGGAGTCGTTGAGGCGAGTAACCCCGGCCTGAGTAAATCCAGTGCTTTTATCTAATATAAATGTACTCCATGCTATTCCAACTTTAGATGGTTGGTGTAGTGAAGCCGGATATGTTTGGTAGTAGGTTTTATCTGAGAACATATCAAGAAAAAAACTTGGTCTTTTATGTATTAGGAAACTTGACGTGTACCTCATAGTATTGCTATCGAATGTGCCATCAACAACTTTTACATCATTTCCAGCTTCTTCAAAAAAGGGGTCGCCCATTGAATCGTTCTTGGTGTAAACTTTTTGTTTCCAATCACGGTTTGGGTCCACACCAAATTCGTCACATATCCGTTCGAACTCCTTACGGTTGTATGTGTTGGAAATGGGATTCCACCCGTCGTCTTGAGGTAGTGGAACACGTAATTCTTTCAAAATCCTTCTAATAGTATAATAAACATGAAAGTTGTATAAGCTACTGCTCATCATGCTGTTACTTTGGTTTTATGTGGTCTCCGAAAGATACACCACACCCAGTTGTGGCACACCACACGGCAAAATTTGTAGTTGGTTCTGCCAGAACTGCATCGGAGTTGCCCGCCATCTGTTTACCCCATCCACCTTACTAATCTTGGTCACCCTATATTTCTCAAATATGTTAGTGAAATTTGTGTCGAAACCCATGCCCAAACTGACTCTTATTTTAGGGTGCACAAGCCAACCAATGGTGTTCTTTGAGCGTATACACCACCAACTTTATACTTTGCATTAGAGTTAAAGCTAAATGCTTGTGTATCCATTGAAAGATATTATTATGTTTGCTACTATCACTAATGTTCAAAAAGGGAGTTGTGAACTTCAAAAATTAAAATTAAGACAACTGCTGCGGACAACGCCGGGTAGGCCTTAGATCAATAACGTTCACGGTCGGGTGGCAGAATGTGGGGAAGAGCGAAGGGTTTTACTATGTGAAGGATGGACAACAATTAGGTGTAAAGCTGCCTCACGGACTGTGGGGAATAAGACAGCTCAAAGATTTTGTCAACTCAGAGCTTGACGGTATAATCAACCTCACAGTATCGAATGCTACCGGGCTTGCAACAATGACCATCAGCAGTGATAATAAGGTAGTGGTTGGGTATTCAACTCGGTTTTAGAGAGACATACTCCTCAAACAAAGGAGTGTTTACCCGGGTGAGTACGTCGGTGATAATCCAGTGGACTTCACCTTCACGAAAACTCTCGGGGTGCACCTGGATCGGGTGAACACATCGTACAACACGGTAGACGGCACTCCCAGCATATTACTGAAAACCGTGCCCGCCAGCGACTGTTTCTATGGTGAGACACTGACCTTAGACTTCCCACACCCCGAGATGAAAGTTTTTGAATCGGGACACATCTACGAGTTGAAGATTTCTATTCTCGATGATAAAGGGAGAGAGTTGAAGAACGATTACCCGATTTCGGTCGTCCTAGAAATTTCAAATTAATTAATTTTAAGAAAATTATTTAGAATTAAACGCATGTTCGTAATATATATTATCAACATTATTGAAAATGAGTATATACGGACCAGGCAGTTCTTCCGATTGGGTGACAAATTCAAAGAATTTGGAACCGGCAGAAGGGGGATTCATCCCGACAGAGGGCGACTTTTTAACTACCCACAAAAAACCAAAAGCCTTGATCAATAGAACTATATCGAGGCCACGGACGAGATTCACAAGAGTCTACTGTCACAACTTAGAGAATATGCCCTGGCTGTGAATACACAAAGTCGTGAAGAAACGCATACGGAACTAAACGAACTAGGTGAAAAAATAACCAAATTTCGAAAAGAGGCCCGGTTGGGGCTTGATAAAGTCCGAGAAGACCACCAGGCAGACCTTACGGAGGCTTATGGTGCGTTGCGCTTAGAGGACTCTCTCACCAGAGAAGCGACACTTACTGAATTAGACGTTAAAATAATCGATTTTCGAAAGGAGACCCGAACGAATATTGAGAAAGATCAGGCGGCTTATAAGGTGTTGCGCTCAGAGGACCCTCTCATCAGAGAAACTGAACTAAACGAACTAGGTAAACAAATAACCAAATTTCGAAAAGAGAGCAGGTCGGATATTGATAAAGATCCGGGCCGACCGCCAGGCGGCCCTTACGTTGCGCTTAGAGGACTCTCTCATCAGAGATGCGGCATTTACCGAACTAGGTAAAAAAATAACCAAGTTTCAAAAAGAGGCCACGTCGGGTATTGAGAAAGTACGAGAAGAC
This sequence comes from Conchocele bisecta, assembly GCA_029237695.1. Lineage (NCBI taxonomy): Eukaryota > Metazoa > Mollusca > Bivalvia > Lucinida > Thyasiridae > Conchocele > Conchocele bisecta. The sequence goes on from CM055266.1 coordinate 128,853,041, forward strand.
CACCAGGCGGACCTTACGAAGGCTTATGAGGTGTTGCGCTCAGAGGACTCTCTCATCAGAGAAGCGGCACTTACTGAACTAGATAAAAAAATAACCAAATTTCGAAAAGGGTATTGATAAAGTCCGAGAAGACCACCAGTCGAACCTTGCGGAGGCCATTGCGGAGGCTTATGATGCGTTGCGATTAGAGGGCTCTCTCAGCAAAGAAGCGACACTTACCGAACTAGACGAAAAAATAGCCGAATTTCTGAAAGAGACCAGGTCGGGGGTTGAGGGGGTCCGAGAAGACAACAAGGAGGCCATTGTGGAGGCTTATGGGGCGTTACGCTCAGAGGACTCTCTCAACAGAGAAGCGGCACTTACTGACATATACGAAAAAATAACCGAATTTCGAAAGGAGGCCCGGTTGGGTATTCATAAAGTCCGAGCAGACCGCCAGGCGAACCTTGCGAAGGCTTATGAGGTGTGCGCTCAGAGGACTCACATCAGAGAAGCGGCGGTTGCTGAACTAGACGGAAAAATAACCGAATTTCAAAAAGAGGCCCGGTCGGGTGTTGAGAAAGCCTAGAAGGCCACCAGGCGACCATTACGGAGGCTTATGATGCGTTGCGCTTAGAGGACTCTCTCAGCAGATGAAGCGGCACTTACCGAACTAGACGGAAAGATAACCGAAGTTTCCGATAAACTGAAACATGATCGTATAGCCGCGACCAAAGCTCTTGAGGAGGCCTCTTATAAGATTCGTACTGAGGCATATAACGCAAACAAGGCGCTTGCCGGAATAGTGAAAACAATGAAAACGCCAAAACGTGTCATAACAGTTTGGGCTGAGAAGCGGGGCCCATTGATTGAGGGGAACTATGAATATTCGTTCGGTGCCAAAGCGAGTAATAAATATGGGGGATACACTATGACAGCCGCGGGTGAAGTTATCCAAATGGCGGTCTGCTCGGTTAATGCTAATGGTAAACCTGTGGGCGCGGTTGCGATAAATATTGTAGTAGATGGGGAAGAACGGGGGGTTGGAGTCAATAACATCTCTGGAGATAGTTCGACGATTGATTCGTTCGCCGGTAATGATCGAATTAGACTTTCCCAAAGTAGTGTTATTAACTTTGTTACGAAAATCGGTGACTCAGAGAGTTCTTCCACTATTGTCTCGTTGTTAATTGAACTTATTTTATAAATACTAATATATTGAAATAAATTTGTAAAATTTAAATATGAACGAATCAACGCTTCCAATTGTCAATACCACTCCATCAACACTGTGTACAATTAACGAAAGAAGTTCAGATTTTAGGTTGAATAATATCGTCGCTATGCAGGATATTTTAGTTAGAGAATATACAAATAGAAAAAGAAACGCTAAAAAATATAGGCGCGCGGTGAACATGGCTGAAGTATCTAGCACGGCTCTGGCGAGTGTTTCTGTGTTGTGTGGGGCGGGGACAGCTGCAACTATATCCACCATTATAACGGTTCCCGTAGCGGGGATTTTATGTGCGGTGTCGGCCGTTTCTGGGTTGTTGTGTATGGTAATTAGGGCGTCGGGTGGAAAACTCGAGAAAAAATGTAGAAAAACATGATAGAATATCCGTTCTCGCCAGGTCTAAGAAAAATAGCATCGACGTTATGGTGTCCCAAAGCGTTGGCCGATAAGAAAATATAAAATTTAGAGTTTGAATCCGTGGTGGAAGAAATGCGGAGATATGAAAAATTATAAAAAATTGATATAAGAATCAAGGCACGCGCCACCATGCCCAAGATTGAGTGTACTGATTGGGATAAATTTAGGGAAAAACTTGGAGATAAAGTCGAAAGAAATGTTACAACACCATTGTGATTTTTTAAAAAAATAATTAATTTTAATTATAAAATTAATTAAAATTAATTATATTGTCGCAGTAAACAATTTATTAATTAATTTTAGGAAAATTATTAACAATTTAAAAAGAAAAAAAGAATTTTTTTTTAGCTTTTTTATTCCACCGAGGCTCGAACCCACGCCGGCAAAACCCTTCTGGGCCCACCCGGCTAGCCACCTTTTCTGATCTTGTCTGATCTTGTCTTTGTCTTACTCGTCTCATGTTGTGGCTAGCCGGGTGTAATAGCTGCCTGTACAGCACACCCCCATCTATCGGCTGATCTAGGAACCAGTGTCGAAAGTCTAGGCAACCTTGGAAGTGCGTGCACGGAAGCACTGAGCGCTCATTTTTCGTCAAGGGGCGTCCCCCAAGACAAAGTATTGTTGTTAATTTTACATATATGAAGTTAAAACCGTGTTGTGCAATACCAAATATTTACTCGTTTATTTTTATTTGTTTTATATATAACAAGTTCATTTTTTATTTAATAATATAGGTTATAACGTTCTAAATTATTAAAAGTAAAATTAAAAAAATAAAAAAACATGCCAACCAATCACAATGTAAGAAATACTTCCGGAATATCGATAGCAGGTTGTGTAATACACACCCACGTGTGTGTAGTATATATTATAGTGTGTTTATGTTTCATTCCGGAATATCGATAGCGGGTTGTGTAATACACACCCACGTGTGTGTAGTATATATATAGTGTGTTTATGTTTCATCCCGGAAGACGTAATCGTGTAATCTCTCTATAAAATGGACACTTAATATACGTGTAAGGTAGGACACATAATTTGCGTGTTTATAACACGTTTAAGTGAAACATTGTCGTCTGCTTGGTGTTGTGATTACAATATAAATTTATAAGCGATATCGTAGAAATGTACGTTCGTAAACGAATCGTTGGGTTTTAAAAAATTTTGTATAATACGCCTTAGTTTCATATCCGATATGCATTATCTGTCTTAATGTTCGTATTTGCCTCTTGTATAGTTGACATAATTGCCGGTATAATATTGGAAATGTAACGTTTTTATCGGAGCGTAATAAATTACGCTGGTATTTCATATATTCGATATCGCCTAGTGTTCTCATTTTATAGATTTATATACAGGATTATAACCCCCGTATTCTTCGTAAACTTCTTCAACACAGTCATTAAAAATTTTCAATTCAAATTGTATTGTATTATCCATTTTCTCTAATAATATTGGTACTCGTTTTTTCTGTTCAATTGGACGTGAAAAAAAACATGATGTATTTATGACACCAATATATACTTTCAAAAGTCAATTACCAATATAATTGGGACTCCCTCTTCTCAAAATTATTTTCTCCAAAAATTGTCGGGAGACCCAATTTTCCTCGTTAACCAATTTTTTTATTTTCGCGGGTGGTGGGGGTATTATAGAGGGTTATAAATGATACCACGGTAGGTGGTATCATTTTGACTCCCTTACTACTACTGGGCTCGTATACACGAATGCCCAGCTTGAAGTGTTCTTCGACCTTCTTAAGATCGTCCATGGGGATTCCCTTACTACCCGGTCCGTAATCGTGACCGAGATATTCGCAAGCCAGAGCTCGTGCCTCCTCACAACAGCGGTCGGGTCTCCCTCTGCGGTGGATGGCTATGCACCTAAACAGACACAAGTAGTCGTCGTACGTGTCGACGGAATACATTCCTTTTTTCTGTCTTAACCAATCGGGGAGTTTTCCCGCTCCCATGAGAAGTTGTTGCTCATCGATGATCATCTTCACCTTAACCGATATCCAACGAACGAAGGTCCATTTTGTGTTTGGTCTATCGATTTTGTCGATGTCCATTCGACCTTTCTCTCTATCGGAAGTAGTATGTAAGGACCCCCAGTCGCCCATCTTTAAGTGCAGTGCTACCTGTCAAAAATGATGGACGATGTCACGTAGATGGATGACCCGTCAAGAATGATGGACGAGGTCACGTAGATGGATGACCCGTCAAGAATGACGGACGAGGTCGCGTACGTCTATAGACGGATGATACACGCTAATGATGGACGAGGTCAGCGTCCAGAATGATGGAAGAGGAAGCCATTAAAACATTTAGTTGATCGATAGGACAGGCGCCATTCAAAAGAATATTAAGTACCTATTAAGTAGTCGGAGCGCCGCGCTCGTCACGCGACCGCGATGACATTATATAAAGGCTTCGTAAGTCACATTTCAGTAGAAATCGTCTTAGATATACACCGGCAAGAACGGTTACCGAACGTAAGTATTTTAATTTTGTTTGTGAAAATATCCGATGTATGTAAAACATTATTAGGGTGTAAATGTCATCCTTTAAATGCGTTTTTTTTTTTTTTGCTGTTTCCAGAAACATGGACCACAAGAGGACAGTCGTAGAAGAGTCGTCTTCCCAAGACACAGGAGAATCGAAGCCTCGGTTCGAGAAAGAGCTGGGCAATTCCGTATTCGTCGTGGTCAACGAGTTTAGAGGGAATCCGCTCATCCATATAAGGAAGTATGACGAGAAAAACGGGAAGAAGTATCCAACCAAAGTTGGAGCGGCGTTGACTCCTACGAGATGGAACGAATTTGTCACGCGGTTACAGGAAATTGACGACAGCGTAAAAAAGCTATCCGCGGGAGGAGATCTTCAGTACACTCGGCATTTGGGCGGAAACTGGTACGTGAGTGTGAATTCGGAGTTTCCCTGCGTGAATATCAGAAAGTTCTGGTTGTCCGAAGGTGCGGAACGGGTGGTGGCATCGCGTAAAGGGATTGCGTTAAGAATCGACGAGTTTAACGTATTGGTCGCGTCCATGAATGATATTAACTGCCATGTTCCTGAACTATCAGATGTCGTCCCTTGTTCGATGAGAGTTTTTTTTTTGATCATCAGAACCAGCTAGGCATGCTAATTGTGCTCGGAATGTAATCCGAACGATTTCGGAAATTGGTGATATTACCGTAATTGAATAGTGACTGTGTACGTAATGACACAAAGACAATTAGACGTGGAAAATTTTCGTTTAAATTACGAGGACGTTCGTAACGTTAATTGTTCCGAATGCGAGGTTGTGTGCGAACTAACAGATAGATACTCGATCGTCGTAAAACGTCACACGTCTTCCATATACGTTCTGATAAAAAGTGGTAAGAAGCGTATAAAATTACCTATTCATATATTCGATGCGATATGTAACTCTCAATTCACAGTTTCCTACCTATAGTGCTTTTTGGAATGACATTAGTTATATATATAATACTTTGTAAGTAGATATCTAGGTTGAGGATAATACATTGTGGGAACGACTGCAATAATGTCTAAAAATAGAATAACCCGTTGAAACCAGTTCCGCGAAAATGACATCGAACATGGAAACCGATCGTGCAGCGTTTAAACCGAGATACGATGTTTTACGAAGATCGTCTGCAGACCTCTTTCTCGTGGCCTCCGCAGATTTCTGCGGACAAATACTCTTTAGCAAGAGACGGATATCGTGACACGTTTCGCCTGCGGCGATAAAGGAACGACGCCCCGAATGAACATAGCGAGTGGTTTTCAGATTGGACAAGGAGGACCTACCGTTTGACATTAATCAGGGATTTTAAACGGAATGGATCGAGCGAACGTGTTGTTGATGGATTCCTATTTGGATTACTTGTACGCGAAATCGATTACGAATCAAATGGGAACTGTCGTTAGGAGCAAGTGCGGCGGTTGCCGGACCGGAAACCTATCTCAAACGAAACACGAGTGCTTGACATTATCGAACGAGGAACTGTTGGAGCATTATTTCGACGACATCGTCAAATCCGTGGACGAGAACATTGTGCTGTTACGTTGGGAAGAATCGATGTCGTGTTCGAACATTCCTAAAGAATTGGTCTATTTATACAAACTCAAACTTTCTTGTAAAGACTGGAGGGAGACGGAGATGAAATCTGATGACTGGAAGAGAAAAATTATCGAACTTTCTCTCCGAATTAAGAGTAATACGTTATAATGTGTATATATGTGTGTATTCTTCTTTATATTCTGTAAATAAAGGCCATTAATTTATATTGTTGTTCTTCTTCATTTACGTCAGATAATACTTTAACACGTTATGTACGTGACTCGCGCATAGCTTGTCAAAGTGTTTATATCGCCCGAAATGTATAGTATCTGGGTCGTATTGGGTGGATCAAACGAAAAGATAACACTACATACTATTTCAATACATTTTTTTATTTACAAATCTGACACATGTCATATCCACGTTTCATACATAATATATAACTGATAAACGAATACAAGGTTTTTTGTTCTTGGTTTACAAAAAGCAGTTCAGTATAATATTTAGGGTTCATTCTTATCCATTCGGCATTATTTTATAAATGAGCTGTTCGCGTGCATATTCACACACAAAAAGAACTGGGTATCCGAAATAGTCGACATTTTCACATATATGTTTCCGAATGCCGAATGAATAGGAAAGAAACCTTAAAGCACGATTAGTCTCAATAGATATCATTACTAAAGCTACACATTTCATATCATATACAGAACTACTTCAGAAATAGAATGTAACTGTTTTGTTTTAGAATGGTTTACGTAAAAAAAAAAACCTAAGAAAAAAAAACCAACAACAATCATTTGTGAAGTAGTTCAGTATAATAATAATTTAAGTGTTCCTATTCATTCGACAAGCTTTCCCAGCGCTAGATATGTATCCGTAATTTCGATTGAAGAAACGACTACACTCATTCATTTATTAATGGTCCACAACTCTGATTATATTTACACGTATTCTGCATACACATGTCATATACATCGTATATATCATAGTATCGTAAACGTAATAATCGTTCAGAGAACGATTCGAACTATAACGTTGTACAATTTCGTTCAAGCTGCGTCCTACTAGTCTCTGCCGAAGATAATATAGATAGTATAATCGCACACTCTGGAAAAGTCACCCTGTATCTTTTCGGTGTTATAAGTCGCTTTATATCCGTGTTGGGATATCCACATTCCGAAATAGTCGTTATAATATCCGCCGCTATGTCCGTAACTGTCGAAGAATTCGACCACTCCCGGCTTCTCGACGTAGATAGTGCACCAATGGTCACCGGGCTTGGAATAAATGTCCGTATTGGCGATAAAACCGCACGGGAATTTCGTCAGTGTCTCGGGTAGTCGATCGGCCGCAAACACGCCCACGATGCTCGATCTCAACGCCGGATCGCACTCGATACAACACAGGATTTGCGAAGTGTTCATCCCGTGACTATGTCTCGCTCCTTGGTGATTTCGAAGTACCCAGGACCCTCGCTGTACACGATGCAACTGACGGTTTCTGTAACGAAAAAATAAAATGAAACGTTTTATATACACGAATACGAAACAAAGACACCGACATGTACAAAAAGACACTTACAAAATAAATATTAGATGAACGTGTAGAGAGAGAGAGAGAGAGAGAGAGAGAGAGAGAGAGAGAGAGAGAGAGAGAGAGAGAGAGAATAATAGTTTCAACCGTTTTAAATAACTCACCCGTCAATGTAGTCTGGAACTGCACATCCAGTCTAACGTTCCCAGTCTTCAATAAAGATATGTACTCTCCGTGTTGGGCGAAGTTAGGTTCCAGTTGGAAGGCGAATAGCGTTGTCCCCGAGACGAAATTTGCTACGGTTAAACCATTTCCCTCGTCTCGATTCCATTTCCCCGTTGTGGTGAACATATTCGTAAACCCTCTCATCACGGAGTTGCCTCCCGCCTCGTCGAACGACATCTTCAGCGGATTACCTTCCACGGGTAGTCCATCCGCGTACAATCCGATCGTTCGAATACCGCAATTATCGCCGATCATCGCTCGATAGGGATTATAGTTACACGAGATGGTGACTTTGTTCTGCAAGGTCACTTCCGTCGACGAAAACAGCGACTGTAAGAACAGGTTCGCAGGCCCCGTCTTTTCATCTGGCGACATGTTAGATCCATCCGCTTTCAACACCTTCAGTTTCAAGTAAAGTTTCGTTCCTTTCAAGTCTATGTAATCCATCGAGTTTTGTCCGCTGACTCGGAACTCTACGGGACTGTCTCCGCTCACTTGCGATATGGGCCTCAATTCTTCGTAGTACACGTCGGTCACGCCTACTTGAGTAGGGGGTAAGTCGAATAAAGCGAGTTCCGTCGGCACGCCTTCGTGGAAGTTTTTGCGATTTAACACGGACATGATTTACTGTCCAAAAATGTCCTTGTATAATTTCCTCGAGCTGCCCCGATATGCTTTCGTCTACCACCCAATTGTTTCTTTTTGCTACCGAAATGCGTTCTGCTACCTCCGGATTGTTTCTTTTTACCACCGATCTGCTTTCTTCTACCGCCGATCCGCTTGTTTCCACCTCCGACTTGTTTTATAATCTTCACAATTTTAGACGACCGATTCCTACGACGTTTCTCCGGCTTCTGAATCATTTACGCCGCTAAGTCCGGATTTATATTCTCTCGTTTTAATTCGCTGGCTGCCTGTTGTACAGTCTGCTCGGCCGGAACCACGGCCTCGATCGGCAAAGACGTTTTATCGATAGAAGCGCACATATCTATAGGTATTATCTCCATTTTCCTCGCCCCCCCTCCCTGTCCGAATTTAGCTTTTCCCTCGGCCACCTTATCGAAGAACCGTACCCATCGTCGCGGGTTCGATACGTACAGCTTATCCATGTTCGCTAAAGGAACAGATGCGGCTTAAGATGCAGCGTCAAGTTCAACGGATTGTGTAAGTATGACGGATAATCGCCGTCGACGAGCTTTATATGTATTTCGAATTCTCGCAACTCTTTTTTTTTCACCGGCAAGCAAAATGGCGTTTGAATAGTGTAATCCCATTGCGATTTTTTGTTTTTCTCTAGACGTCTCAAAAGCGCTTTTTCCTCGCCGTGCACGATGCTTTCTTTGCAGAAATCCGTATAAATGTAAAGCGCAGTTCCCGCCGGACTGTTCGCCTTTTCGTTGGCGTGAAATTCTACTAAAGACACCTTCCAATATCCACGTAATAGTAAGGGCGTTTTCAAATGCACTTTGAATTTGTAGACACGATTATCCGAGAAATATTGATCACTTTCGTCGCTTCGCACGTATATAAAGCTATCAGTCGACATTCTTCAGCAGTTCAACGATCGGTTTTAGTAACGACGGAAGTATATCCCGGAGCTTGTTCAATAGTCGGCGCTGTTGTTTACGAGTCAGTCGTTTGGAAACCGATCTGCGAATGAGCGTTCTGTACTCGAATAGTCGTTTCTTATCTCCGTCATTCAACGGGCACGTTCCCTTCAACACGTTGTAAATGGCTTCCAATATCGCTGTCAACTGTTGGTCGGACAGCGTCTTCAGTACGACTGCTCTTTGATCGGCCGTCGTCTCTACGAGTAGTTGGAACAGCGGAAGATACCTGCGGACCATCGTGCGCGATGTGGAACTCTACTATGACGAAGTTTCGGTGGTGTCACTGGTACTTAAACTTCTAAGATCCTGTTCGCCGATCCAAGAATCGAATTTGGGCGCCCATCCTTTCCATCGCACTAAATATTGTTTTTGTTTGCCTTTCTTACGAGAACGTATTACGCTCTCGATCAAATACGTGTCTTGTTCGTACGCTTTCTTTATTTGATTCTGATAAAACGTCCCAGTAATCACTTCACCGGCATAATCTTTCAACTTGTATTGCGGGATTCCCTCTGTCACGAAACGTTCGTCGACCACAAACAGTTCTCTAGACCAGCGTTCGTCGTACTCTCTCTGAAACTGGCGTTTCAAGAACGAAATCCTCACGATATCACCAACTCGAAATTTATACTTTCCGGTACGAGGTTTTACGGGTCGCTCGGTTTTAGGATAGTATCGAAGCTTCCACAAGTCCACCGAATCTTTCTTCTTAACACTCGCAGGAGTTCGCTTGATTGACCTATGATACGTAACGTTGTAACTCTCGGTGATTTTGGGAAGGACGTCTATCCATCGATGCGTCTGTTTTCTAGTCATATAGCGCGCGATCCGAGATTTTATCGTTTTAATCGCCCTTTCCGCGTACGACGCTTTTACGATATTTTGTGTGACGAAATAACCCACGCTTTCTTGCTTAAGCAATCGTTTCACATCCCTGTTTACGAATTCGGTTCCTTTATCACTCCGGATACGAGTGGGCTTTCTCCCTCGTTCGAATATACGTCCGAAAGCGCCGACCATTTCTTTACCCGTGCGAGATCGTAAAGCCACCTTCCACACGTATTTTGACATGATGTCGATGGCCAAGAGAAAATAAGCGTAACCCTCATTGTCTTTCTTATAATAATCCATATTAGCCGTATCCGCGTCCCACTGATAATCCACGAAAGGTACCACGACCCTTCTTCGCTCGAAATTCGGTCTGTCCTCGCGATGCACCGCATAATCTTCCCGTTTTAAGAGCCATTTCTCTATTTTATCTCTACTCAGGACGAACCGTCCTTCTTTTCTGACCGCTCTGTATAACTTATCCAATCCGGCGTACGCCGCTGAGTGTTCCGGGTCGTAGTAAATACTCTGCAAGTATTCTTCGTATTTCATAATTTCAACCACTTGATTTTCTTCGCAGTTCGTTTTCTCTTAACGGGAATACCCGGTGGAGGTGGAATGACGCCGATTCCTTTCTGCGATTCGGTCGAAATATTGTCAGTCCGCCGATCCCCCTCGCTATGTTCCGATTTACCGGCTTCCTTCAGCAATCGTCGATATCGATCGAATGGTAACAACACCGATTTTTGCATCGTGACTCAACGGGCATCGGAAACGTAATGACGTTAATCGCTTACGTACGATAGTTTTTTATCGACTTTGGTAGACGACAGTGTCCTCGTCCGGAAAAATATCGGAACGCACGCGGTAGTTCTCTTCCGCAGAGGGAGAAAAATCCAGCACCAAATACCCATACGGCCGCGACGTAGCGTCTTTATAGGCTTCCATCAGAAACTTGTTTTTCCCCGAGAAAGCTTGACGGGCCAGACATTGCAAATCCAGCACCAAATACCCATACGGCCGCGACGTAGCGTCTTTATAGGCTTCCATCAGAAACTTGTTTTTCCCCGAGAAAGCTTGACGGGCCAGACATTGCAATTGCGACACGTCCCTCGGGTTTTTCATCAATACCAGTACGTGAGTGTTGAGGTTGATGGTACGACTGTGTTTCCCCTTGCAGTACATATTCTGGTTGAGGTAAAGTACGCTCAAACGTCGATGATGCATCCCCACGACGAACATTCGTTCCATGTCCGGCGATGACGTCACGCTATCCATGAGGTCGTCCAATACTACGGCGTTACAACGAGTCTCGCTAGATAGTTTGCTCAAATCCTCTTCGCTAGGTAAGCCGCGCAGAAACTTGACGAAAGGCATTTCCTTCTCCATCCGGTCGTAAAGGGGTTGGTAGATGGCGTAACAATACAAGACCTTTTCCGGCGGCTCCTTAAACATCCGGTGTTTTTCGCGCAACAGTCGAAATACCCACGTCGTCTTCCCCGAACAGGTGCTGCCGGAGACGGAAATGGACGTACAGCCCGGGAAAGGATACATCTCGTAACTAATCGAACGAGAAAGGCGCTCCTTTCTTATAAATGTCGCAGAGTGTTCCAGTACGTACGCGCTTCGGAGATTGCCGCGTCGATTCGCTCAGACGTCCCTTTCAGAGCGAGCCATTGGCGAAGTTCGAGCGGAATGCCTACGATGCTAGCGGTACCGTTTAATACTCTTCTAATATCCACTATAACGTCTCCATTTAGGTTACACACGGTAGCGTAGGTACTTCCTCCCAGGTGATACCGCTTGACGAACACGCACGCTGTCCGATCGAGACTTTGAAACTCTTTAACTTCGTAATCCACCTTATCTCGAGATGCGGATATTCCCACCAATACGAATACGGGTGACACGCACGTGACCAATATCAACACGATACCGATCCATTTTATAATCGTCAAGTGACACCTCATGTTCTCCGACGTATCCTCGAGCTGCTCGTCAGTCAACATCCGACCGGTCGTTGCTTCCGCGTACATGGTCCGTAATGATATTCTCTGTCTCGAAAACGTTTCTTATACGTCGTACTGAAACTTTTTTTTTTCGGCGCGAAAGTCGCAGGGAGGGCGGCGGCGGCGGCGGCGGCGGACTACTCTCCAAACGAGATACCGATACCATTTTTTCGAGAACGCTATCGATACTATTTATATATACGGGATAAACGTCGGGTTTCGAGTAAGAAACAATACCATGTTTACCTACACTCAAGAACGGAGGGGCTTTTCGTACTTCTATTGTTCCAGCCTTACTCGTTTGAATAACATCAAGCTAAAATAACAGTAACAGTGAGGTTTGTTGTCTCACTGCTGGCCGCTAAGCACAGTTGAGAGCATTAGCCGGGCTGGGGGCGTGCTGGAACGCTTACTGGACCCACATCGTGTACTAGGTGGCCGCGCTGTTCCAGGTTTCACTTCACAGGCTAACTCATTTGAATATCCCCACCCACGCCATAAAAGCAGCAAAGAGTGACGTTCGTTGTATCCGGGATGGCCGTTAACCACAGGTGAGAGCACAAGCCGGAAGCAAGATGTACTGGAACGCCTACAGGGGCACTCGGCCTACATCGCACAAACCAACGCCATAAAAGCAGCAGATAGTGACCTTCGTTGTATCCAGCGTGGCCGTTATCCACAGGTGAGAGCACTAGCCTGAAGCGAGATTTGCTGGAACGCCTACAGGGGCACTCGGTCTACATCGCACACCAGGTGGCCGCGCTGTTACAGGCATCTGTTTCCAGCCTAACTCGTTTGAATAACATCAGGCTGAAATAACAGTAACAGTGAGGTTCGTTGTCTCCCTACTGGCCGCTAAGCACAGCTGAGAGCACTAGCCGGGATGGAGGCGTACTGGAACACTTACAGTGGCCTACATTGTGTATTAGGTGGCCGCGCTGTTCCAGGCTTCAGTTCCCAGTCGAACTCGTTTGATTACCCCCACACACGCCATAAAAGCAGCAAATAGTGACGTTTGTTGTATCCGGGGTGGCCGTTAACCACAGGTGAGTGCACTAGCAGGAAGCGAGATGTGATGGAACGCCTACAGAGGAACGCGTCCTACATCGTACACCAGGTGGCCACGATGTTCCAGGCTTCTGTTTCCAGCCTAACTCGTTTGAATAGCAAGCTGAAATAACAGTAACAGTGAGATTCCTTATGTCCATGCTGGCGGCTAAGCACAGTTGAGATCACTAGCCGGTATGAAGGCGTGAAGCCGGAAGCGAGATGTGCTTGTTCCGCACATACACGTAGTTTACAGTGCTGTCCGGTTTAGAGAGGTTCCGCACACATAACTAGTTTGCAGTGATGTCCGGTCTGCAGAGGTTCCGCACACATATCGAGGTTTCAGTGATGTCCGGTCTACAGAGGTTGCGCACACATACCTAGTTCACAGTGCTGTCCGGTTTAGAGAGGGTCCGCACATACACGTAGTTTACAGTGGTGTCCTGTCTAAGAGAGGTTCCGCACAAATACCTAGTTTATAGTGGTGTCCGTTTTAAAGCTTGCTATGGTGTCCGGTCTAGAGAGGTTCCGAAAACATACCTAGTTTAAACTACTGTCCAATTTAGACAGGTTTCGCACATATACCTACATGTAGCTTACAGTTCTGTCCGGTCTATAGAGGTTCCGCACACATGCCTAGTTTACAGTTGGGTCCGGTTTAGAGAGGTTCCACACATGTACAAACATACCCCGTTCAGAGAGGTCCCGCACATACACGTTGTTTACAGTGGTGTCCGGTTTAGAGAGGTTCAGCACACATACCTAGTTGGCAGTAGTGTCCCGTCTAGAGAGGTTCCGCACACATACCTAGCTTGCAGTGGTGTCCGGTTTGGAGAGGTTGCGCACATATACCTAGCTTGCATTGGTGTTCGGGCTAGAGAGGTTCCGCACAGTGCTGTCCGGTTTAGAGGCGTTTAGAGACATACATCTAGTTTACAGCGGGGTGTCTTGTTTAGAGAGGTTACGCACATATACATGTACATACCGGTCTAGAGAGATTTCGCACACATACCTAGCTTGCAGTGGTGTCCGATTTAGAGAGCTTCCGCACATATATATAGCTTGCATTGGTGTCCGGTCTAGAGAGGTTCCGCACACATACATAGCTTACAGTGGTGTCCGGTTTAGAGAGGTTACGCAATCTCACTGCTACTTACTGCTCACTGCTAACTTCACACCGATGACACGGTACACGTAAGTGGTAGCAGATACAAATATAAATCAGTAGGCTACGTCCCTGGTGGCTACACTTATGTATTACAATTAGTATGAGTATTGTGTCGCAGTAAATATGCATGTGACACAATACCAACACCTAAATACTAAAACATGTTTGGCCCAGTGTCACCATGATGCGATATGACAGGAGCCGCGTATATTTGGCACTACCATAATTTTACATCTGTGATACGCTTATTTTTCTGAAAATTTCCAAATTGTATTTTTATGTTGATTTTCGAAACATTCGACAGGCGAAACAGTAAATTAAACGAATTAAGCCCTGTTCCCAGTTCTATTCGTTACATATTACTGATTTTGTGATGGTGTTATCTAAAAAATACCGGTCGTATGGTTATTTAGTTTCAAATGTCAGGGCACAAGTCGTCCATATATTATAAAAATCATTTTAAATATGCCCATTGGCATACAAAATAATCGACAAAATCACTACGTAAACAGACAACTGTCTGAACCACTATGGAAACAACTGTACAATTTTGCTACGCGTATCCAGCATTAAAATGTTTGTGAGCCACAAATAGTAAAGCGTACGGTTATAAATAGGACAACGTCAACTTATTGCAATGACGCAACTATTTCAAGTGTCAAAATTCGACGTGACGTTGGTATTTAAGCGTAACTTTGCGACGTCATTTTCAGGCTTTCATGACGTTGTCATTAAGGCTGGTTTTCACAGAGCGCGGCCCATATGAATTCCAAATATGTCAAAAGTATTGATACAGCAGTTGCCAGACCTGCCGGACCTGTTCCGACGCCCCTCCGGAAGTTCCACTGTCATGAAAACATAGACCGATGCTTCATATTTTTAATACGTTTATCATGTCTATATTGTACATTATTTGTAATCATAACTGAGACACGCCATGCGATTTTGTTAAATACGTTTATAACATTTACAATATTTTTCATAAATAAGGTCACAAGTTTACAGAATTTTCAGAGTACATACGGACATGAAAATTGTGTCATCTTTTGACGTCATTTACGGGAAATATTGTAAATTGTGTAAACGTATTTCATGAATAATCGCATGGCGTGTCTCATATGTAATACGATTACAGACGCCCAATCAAGTTGTTTGAGGCGTAGTCCCACGCCAGCCAGGCGGAGAAAGGGTGGGGGTGGTTGAGGGGGCTGCGACATTATTATGCACCCATTACTATTTGATTTAATATCTGAGGAGCAGGCCATATGTATCGCTGCAATGCATGGGTTGCCATTCAGTCAGTAAAACAACGACCATCATTCATGCATTTCAAGAGATGCTAAATCAAAGCTACATATCCACATAGCAAAAACAGTCGTAAGTCATCCTTCCTGATGCCACTTTTCGCACATATCAGGCTGCAGGAATACAGAAACTATACCAAGGTGCATGATCACGTGGTTATAACAACAACAACAGTGGCTGAAAATATTGAAATCTTGCCCACTCCAAAGTAAGTATTATTTGATATTTTCCTTAATATGAAATGGATGTTGATGAAATATGGCGCAGGAAACGCGTATTAATGAGCTGCATTTGGTCGTCCAGGGAGTCCGGCACAGACTTATGTCGCTTTTGCGAAGAATCAATGTCCGTGTCTACCGACACGGAAATCGATTCTTCGCAAAAACAACAGAAGTTTGGGCGAAAATACAGAGACCACCAAATGCATCTTAACAATACGCGTTTGATGCGCCATATTTCATCAAAATCCGTTACGTGTAATTTGAATCGGATGGATTCAGGAAGTTTCAGTACTTGTTGTTGTTGTTAGTACCACGTGATCATACACCTTGTATACGGGCGGACTACAAATGCCACAAACCAATTTTCTCCAGCGAACATATATTTTATCACCTAAAATGGAATCTGTGAAATTATTAAATCTTACAACGGTTGTTTATTTGTATATTTTATTATTTTATACATAATGTAATTTAAATAACACGCACAATTTGTAAATACCAGTATTAAGCATATAATAAACAGCGCAGACGTTAGTTTGTGTGCTAGCAGATCGGGAACTAGATATAACACAGATGAATATTTTTCAAAAAGTGAAAGGGAATGTTTAAAGGTACATGCCCACTCAGTAGGCACAAACTGTTATTTATAGGAATTAAATAAGCGTATAATTGTGTCAATTTCCACCAGTTCTAACAATTACAAGTGCCCGCTATACAGTTTGTTTTTGTTTGTTTGTTGGGGTTAAACGGCCTATCAAGAGCTAAGGTCATTTAAGGCTGGGTCAATGGGTTTAGTACTAAATTCCATATATTACCTGTACAAGTACATGTAAATGTTCAAGTACATGTACAAATGGGGAGGGGGGGGGGGGGAATCCCAAAATCAGAACTGAATATTTACAATAAAAAAACTATAGATCCAGCCCTGAAACCAGAATAATACTGATCTGATGCCAGGTCCTCGCCACACCAGAATCACTTGACCCCTTCCCAAAAGCAGTAGGATCAGTAATAATCTTACTAGTTTTATAATGGGGAATAACCCAATTCAAATCCCAGGTAACACCAAGAGCAAAATATAAAAAACGTACCAGACAGCCAAACCAGGTAAATCTTTATTCCTATAAGGAGGAACCACACGGTTAATTTACACCATCGCGTTCACCCGATCAACCACCCACGCCCGCTATACATATATAATCGTTCAGAAATTTATTTTACTGATAGTGACTCGCGGTGGTATCAGAATGTATTCATATGCCAATGAGGCATGCTCATTTTTAATTATTTATTCTCAGTAAATGCGTTACCTGAATAATCTTTTTCGACAGTTTATAAAGTATGATCATTGCACATCAAAAAATAAATACATATAATAACTAGTAATGTCCGTTAAAACTTTATGGAAACACGGTTATCGCTCCTGATATCAGTGTGTTATTTACGTCTAATATAAAATGTTTAATAGTGCCAATTAATACGTGTGGTAATGGTGAATGAATGTTTTATTTGCCAGGAAATTATATCAGATGATGTCACTGGTGGAAAGAGCATTTTGTCTTTACTGAGTGGGCATGTACCTTTAACCCCCAGTAACAGCTAAGGTCATAATTATAGAGAATACACTTCCATTTTTAAAGTCTCAGTAGAAAGACCATGTGATGGTAATACCTTGAAAGTATTTCTTCACGTGTAGTCACTGTTGTTGTTGTTATAACCACGTGATCATGCACCTTGGTAGTGTAGGGATTTAACTCACACCATACGGTATTAGAGACCACAAAACATGTTGCTAAATGGATTTACTGTTTACCTCAACCCGACACGTTGGGAGCTCCCCATTGTGTCTGTTGTAGAGATATCAAACTTTAAGCCAGACATATGACTACTACAAGACTATTTGCGATTTGCGATCATGAACAGACCTGATCATCTCAGATAAACTAAATTGAAATTCCAAATGTTATGTATATATATTTCACTATATTTCATGTGTGCTTGTTTTACTTTTGTGAAGAGAAAAATAAGACATTTTCAGATGTTTCTTTTGTGAGTGAAGAAATGGGTTATGTAATCAGTGTCTACCCTGTTCGCCATTTAGGCTTAGATTTGCCGCAAAGTTTAAATTTTGCAGTCGTAGTATCATTAAACAAAGACAACGGAGCAAATCATAATCAGTCGGAAGAAAAATACTGGGACATGGATTTTTGTTATTAATTCGTTCCCACGAAATAACAATTCGTTCCCAACTTTTTTTTAATTCGTTCCCTCGAATCAACAATTCGTTCCCACGAACTGACAATTCGTTCCCACGAACTGACAATTCGTTCCCACGAAATGACAATTCGTTCCCTCAATTTAACAATTCGTTCCCTCAAATTAACTATTCGTTCCCACGATCTAACGATTCGTTCCCGCGAATTAACAATTCGTTCTCGTGGGAACGAATTGTTATTTCGTGGGAACGAATTGTTAAATTGAGGGAACCAAATTGTGGCACTCGTTACAGCGTTTTTGACGTGCAAAACGTAGCATCGACATATTCGCGTTTTTCATAATTGTGGCTGTGACTAGATAAATGGGGCTTATGGATTTTGCAACCAATATATATGCAGTTCAGCATATGCATCCTCACAGTCTGATCAGGATCTGCAATGTTTCATGTTCCATCAATAAAACGCCCGTCATGCGTCTAACAAGCACTATAGATCGTTATCAGGATGCATGTGTGTGCTATTTGATCAGGAGCTGCACTGATCACAAATCCCATGGGGCAGTCCTCCAGTCACGGCCAAATATATGCAAGTATTTTGTTTGCCCAAAATGGTGCGAAATTTGGCATATATGTTACATGTCATACTATTGTTTACATTCTTTGGAAGTTGTTCTTTTTAAGCTACATGTACATGTAGCCAGTTTAAAATGTTTCACATCGGAATAGGCGCTGGATTCCTGACGAATTCCGATTCAGCTACATGCAGGTGATACTGTAAAAACATATTCTCGTAAAAAATCCATCCATGACAAATGGTCTTTCACGGTGGTCTGTTGTTTATGTTTTACGTAATGGCGGATTGTGAAGTAAATGCTATTTTCCATCAATAAGACTGCTATTTCTTCCATTCAATGATGACAATGTTCCATTTGTTACCCTTACGAGCCAGACAATACCAAATGTAGCAGCGCAACTTCTGTAGTTAGTCCGACCATTCTGTCGATGAAGTTCACGATTTCCCAAACGATTTCCCAAACGATTTCCCAAACGCAAACAACGTTTGTCCGAAATTTCTCTACAAAATGTTCAGACTAACGACAAAAGTAATGCTAAATTTGGTATCGTAGAACTCGTAGTGATACTGGCTGGAACATGGTCATTAATTTGCACCAGCGCACCAGCGCACCAGCGCACCAGCGCAAAGTACACCAGCACAAAGTGTCACAGCCCATGGGATCGTGGCGATCTGACTATTCGCGCTTTGGTTTTAGCCACTCTCGGGCGGCGAATAGTGGGAGACCGGCGATCGCGACGATTCAAGCCCAAACATTCTCGGCAAGCCATCGAGCTGTTTTTGATAATATAGATAGCAAGAAGGAGACGAGACCACCTATCAGCCCAGGCAGCGCGGCAGCCGCTTTTCCGGCCAATTTACCACCACCGCCGCCTCCCGTGATAGCGAGAACTAGGGTCGATATAGTCGCGCCGAGCGCTGTGAGGATGCTTACTATTGTGACGCCCTGCTCTCTGAACAGCGTGCGAAGACGCTCACCGAGTGTCGTGTCCTCATGCAGGACCCGCGATATTATTTCGTGGATCCGACTTATTTGGATGCAAAGCGCCTCACGGTTAGCAGGGGCAGCCTCCAAGCGAGCTTCTCTTTCATCATGCAAAGCCCGCATGCGTTCAGTGATCAGCTCGATACGTTAATCAAACGCCGAGAGTTTGGCGAGGTTGTTCGTTAGCTCGCCGGACTGTTTGCATAGCTTTATCGTGTCCCCAGAGTTCGCGAAGGTTTGACGCTGGTTCATGCGTCGTGCTGAGCATTTTGTCTATCTAATTTTCTTTGAGCGCATTAATAGCATCGGATGATACGCGTGGGAGCTCGCTGAGCTCGACTGTTTCTATTTTGCCCCTAGCCTCGTCTACCCTGATGTCGATCGCCTGTAGGGCCTCTACAGCACGGGCGGGCATAATTGTTTTACTCAGCTTCCAATCCGTGAATCCGAGTTCGTCCCTTATGATTTGGCCACCTCCCCGGCTTCTGGCAATGGTAATCAGCGCTAGGGGTTGTCCCTGGTTGTCAGGTTGATGATTGGGACAATTGATGCTTTTAGTCGTAACCTACCGGACAGATCCAGGTCGAAGGAGCAGTCACGGCTAATAGATGGGACCGTATAGTTGTAGTAATAGTTGTAGTAGTAACTTACAGCTGACTCGAGTAATTCCTGACTTATAGAAACGGTGTTGGTAGCACCGCCTATTTCCTCGCCAGCTGAAGTTCCTGGCGTCTCTATGAAGGGCGTTTCGGTCACAGCGTCTTCGATGTTATCATAACATAATCATGTCTTCAAGTCAATACGGACGCAAACTCAATCCATGCCACAGACTGCGGGAGCCCCTCGGGACAAAAGGCATGAGACAGAGCTTGGTCGTTACGAACAACCCCTCGACAATCAACCAGAACCAGCACCTCTTGGCCCGATAACGATGTTATTGTGCCGGGGATTGTTCGCATGGCTTTCACTATTTCACTGAAGTCCACAGACGAGCAACGAACCGTCGTTCAGAACCTGGGCCGCGCCATCGTCAAGAAGACAACGATAACAATTTCTGGTAATGAGGTGATGTCGATCGACGACAGCGACGTCTACTATTGCTACCAAGACATGTGGAAGACCGCGCAAGAGCGCGAAAACGCGGTCTACCAGGGTGTTGACACCAGCCGAAATCGGAACGTAACCAGGCTTAGAATCGATGCTGGTGACAAGGCGGATACTGTTGCGAGCGAGAACGCGGTCGCGACTGCTTACGGTAACCGCTTCAACATCCCACTCGACTTCGAGCTACTGGAGAGTCATATATCATACTATCAAAGCGCGTTGGCGGACAGCCTCGAATACGAACTAACGTTCAACGACTACGGCTGAGTTCTCATATCCACTGACATGGCATCGACGTATTCGATCGACAATGTTTCACTGGAGTACGACACGGTCACGATGCCTGACCTCGCGCGATTGATTAGAACCGAGTATGCCGGGCATGTTGCCATACGCTATGACCGAGTTCTTCGCCATCGCAATATTACGAAAGACAAAAGCGACACATTGTGGAAAATTAATATGAACGTTCCTCCCGCTCGATGAAAGGCATACTGATGCTTTTCGAGGAGGCCCGGTTCGCGCTCGGGGTTAGAAAAACCGACAGATTTTATAACCCCAAAATCACAAAGGTCGATGTGACAGGTCCCCAATCAGCTCTACAGCCAGGGCCTTCGCACACACCAGCATTGAGATGAAACCAAAAAGCATTTTGCTACCGGCTCTAAGCGCGCTCCAGTGGTTGCCGCAGTGGCCAAAGACCTGCAGCTCTCGGACGTCCCTCTCGCAGAGTTCTCGACTTCCAAGTACACGCTATGGCTAGACATGCGAACCGACGATGACGACCAACTGCACGGTAGTGGACGTTGAGTGGAGAATGCGAGCGAGGGTGTGATGATCCAGATAGCCAAAGAGGTAGGCGGAGCTGGCGCATTGAACGTGTACCTGTATATCATCACAGATGCGCAACTCAACATCGAAGATGGCCGATTCGTCTCAGCTTTATACTAATCATCAACCGAAGGATGCCCACTCCGCCATAATATGTGGCAGACTGGATGCGGAGACAACGGTCTTCATCATGGACCTGCTCGAGAGCCCTTACCGCAATGTCTTTCGACATATTGTGGTCCTGTCTCCCACTGTGCAGACAACACTCATTATCAGCAGCGCCCGCGCATCTGGGCTGACCCTAATGTCTACGTCGTTGACCCCGGCGACAGGCTCCATGATTACATGCGGGCTTTCTACTAAGGTTTCCAGGGTGAGCCCACCCTATACGTGATTAAGGACTGCTCAGCCAAGGCAGCGATGACCAACATACTGCAAGGATCGAGACTCATTCGATGACTGCCTTCGAGAGAATGACGTTATCGCAACGTGTGAGGAGCGGCTGGAGGTTCGACAGATTCTTTCAGAAACTAAGCACACCAAGCTTCTGTTAAATACTGATCAACCAACTCCTACAAAGTGCTAACCGCTGCTTAGTTCGTGATAAACGCCGCTTAGCTCGTGATAAACACTGCTTAGCCGCCACGGCTAAAAATGTGGGAATCAAGTTGTTGCTCCTCTGCAAGCTTTGCTGCGAGCATAACGGCGATCATACTTTTCGGCCGGTGCTCTTTACAATATGCTAGACTTGGGGTGGGGTGGCCAGTACCTTTATGTTATTTTTATTTAAAGCTATAGCCCTTTTTTAAATAGTACATGTACAAACTAAACATGTGACACATATTTTTGTATACTCAAAGCTGATAGGGCTTTTGCTAAACGAAAATAGAAGGACAGATTTCGTAAATGCCTCATGGATTTTAATAATTATGAATAAAACATAACGCCACTTTATAAAAAATGCGATGAGATTAAAGTGTATACTGGGATGTTTGAAAATTGAAATATTCAATATAATAGTGTGTGCTTCATTTCTAACTATTATTGCCTGCTTAGTCATGAAATCAGTGCACAGTCATTCTTCATTCTTGAAACATACCCGTGTACTGATGCTTCTTCTGCATATTCACAAAGATAGCACACTAACTGATCAGAAAACTTGGGCACATTTTACATACATTCTATATTACCGAAATCATGAGTATTTCTACAATCAGTTTCCTGATCAGATCAATAAAATCGACAAAATCTCGATCAGTGTATTCTAAGATCACACTGCGCTACTATGCGGGGTGGTCTGGGCTTAAACTGATCGCAAACAAATATAAAGTATTCATGTAATAAACAATACATGTGGGCGATACATATGTATGCCAAACAAATAATATCTCCGTAATACGAGAACGTTGGCACGACCACTGATGTTTATGTTTGTTTGGTTTCTGCTACTTTTCGTCGTTGGTTGTATGTTATGTGAATTATATGTGAAAAGCATCACAAATGTGATATGTTTTTGACAGTGGTGAGTGGTGGTCGGGCGAATGCGACGGCGTAAATTAACGGTAGGGTTCCTTCTTATAGGAATCACGATTTGACTGGTCTGGCCTTCAGGTACGTTTTTATCTTTGGCTCTTTTGTTACCTGGGAGTTGAATTGGGTTATTGCCCATTATAAAAGTAGTAAGATTATTACTGATCGTACTGCTTTTGGGAGGGGCCAAGTGATTCTGGTGTGGCGAGGACCTGGCACCAGATCAGGATTATTCTGATTTCAGGGTTGAATATATAGTTTTTTATTGTAAATATTCAGTTCTGATCTTGGGATTTTCCCCACATTTGTACGTGTACTTGAACATTTACATGCACTTGTACAGGTAATATATGGGATTTAGTACTAAACCCATTGACCCGGCCTTAAATGACCTTAGCTGTTGATAGGCCGTTAAATCCCAACAAACAAACAAACAAACTGGTTGGTTTCTGATACTTTTTGTCGTTGATTGTATGTTATGTGAATATTATGTGAAAAGCATCAAAATTGTGATATCTTTCTCACAGGCTACTTTTTGTCGTTGATTGTATACTATGTGAATAGTATGTGAAAAGCATACAAATTGTGATATGTTTCTCACATGGGGTGGGGGGGGGGGAATTTCCCCCCATCTACTGGTTGATTTCTGTTACTTTTTGTCGTTGATTGTATACTATGTGAATATTATGTGAAAAGCATACAAATTGTGATATGTTTCTTACAGGTGGGGAGGGGGGGGGGGAATTTTCCCCCTCCTCTGGTTGGTTTCTGCTACTTTTTGTTGTTGATTGTATGTTATGTGAATATTATGTGAAAACCATCAACATTGCTATATGTTTTTCACAGGTGGGGGGGGGGGTGATTCTCCCCTCCTCCTCCGCTGGTTGCTTTCTGTCTGCTACTTTTTGTCGTTGATTGCATGTCATGTGAATATGATGTGAAATGCATCAAAATTGTGATATGTTTCAACGGGAAAAAAGGAAGACCGAACCCATCAAATCAAAACAAAAATGGGCCAATGTTTTTCCAGACGAAAATCTCAACTGGAAACAAATATATTTCAATACTATACAAAGCACAATAGATACAAAACTTAGGAGTTTCCAGTACAAATATTTAATGAGAATTATAGGAACCAATACACATATGCCCCGATGTAATATAGTAGAATAAAGTACATGTGATTTCTGTAACATGCAAATAGAAACATTCAATCATCTCTTATGGGAATGTACTGAGATTCAACGTTTTTGGTCACAAATTAGCAGGTTTGTAACAGACAAAGGTATCCCAAAAGAAATATTGTTTTTAACAACTTCGTTCGGTATAGTAGAGATAGGTGCACATGTCCAACAAACGCAATTTATTCTTCTCTTAGCAAAATATTACATATTCAAATGTA
Organism: Conchocele bisecta; assembly: GCA_029237695.1. NCBI lineage: Eukaryota > Metazoa > Mollusca > Bivalvia > Lucinida > Thyasiridae > Conchocele > Conchocele bisecta. The sequence continues at coordinate 128,877,329 of CM055266.1, forward strand.
AGTATAAGACAAACGAGCTGGCCTTTGTGCATTACTTGAAGCATAGTATCAAGATTGAAGACATAATAGCTCAAAGATAAGATAAATTGGACAAACACAATAATAAGTGGGAACACATTAATATCTGATACGTAATACATATGTGGGTGTGTTTAAGCAGGGCCGTCAAAATGAAGAAAAAAAATGTATTAGACTTATGATAAATCGTAGCATCGGGTGAAATGGGGCTGCATCATGTGTAAAGGCAAATCGTACATGTATGTGCCACTTGATTGTCACGGGCTGGAAATTCATCCATTCTTTCTTTTGTATCTATCTTATACTTCTTTTCATTTGCGCTGATAAATCCATCACAGTCTTCTTATTTATAGGGACGTACCAAATTTTTTTTATCGTATTATCTTTTTTGCTTGTGTTTTTTTTTCTCATATCACTTAGTTTTCCTTTATATCCCGGCTTTTTTTTCTCATATTTCTATATTAGTCAATTTGAATTTTTCGGAACCTAGACATTGTGTTTAATATACACTTTTATTATTGATTTGTACTCGGAAGGGGTCCTACAACAAATTCAGCTTGGTTGCCAAAACTGCAACTTTGGGCAACTTCTGTAATTTGCATATATTCAAGATGGCCACCCAATGTTAGAGAAATACACGATATCCGTATTGTAGAAGCAATATGTATGTGAAAGTGCATGTAAAACTGACAGATGTAGTAATTATTCAACAACTGCAAGTTAAACCTAATTTGCAGAAATCCAAGATGGCCGCCATATGTTCTCGAAATACATGATATGCGACAAGTGTATGGTAGAAGCAATAGATTTTGTGAAAGTATATGTAAATATGATAGATGCAGTAACTGATAATTTAAAGAATGTAGATATATCAACTGCAAATTCATCCCAATTGGCATACTTTCAAGATAGCCACCAACTATTATAAAAATACAGTATTTCAGATATATAGTGTATTGCAGAAGCAAGTCCACATGGCATGTCAATACAATTGGCAGATGGTTTAATACTAGTGATATCACTTAGCAATTTAGACAAGCAATATCACTTGACAATATATACAGTGGTGCAACATGACAACATTAGACAGTGTGAAAATATTAATTTATATGTTTATCCTACTGGAAATCCCATAGGGCCGCCAAAACAACTACATACAGTAATTTGAGGAACCAAGGCAGCCAAAGAATGGATGCACTTTCTCAAATCACAGTGCAATGCAATTAAAAAACCGTGTGCATATAATGACGATGCAAAATTATGTCCAGCAATTCAGTGTAAACCAAGCATTAATTAAATCAGAGATGTACAGGCATATGCTGCAGTATAGTTTATTATAAATCTCCGAATTAATTTATAATAAGGTAGCAGCACCTACATTCCACAAACCCCTGGTTCAAATCATCCGAGATATACCCATATGTATTGCTAATCCACGGGCCTGTGGAAAACACCATGTGGTGGTGCACATGTCCGGTCCATATTTTCAACCAGTAATAAACACTCATATACCTGCGTGTGAATTTACGTGGTCCCGGCCTGTTCCCTTCCTACATGGTTAAGCACGGCGTACTTGATACTTCGGCAAAATTTCCGCTGGCCCACCTCGTTGAGATGAACATTATCTCGAAATAGGAAATATATGTCCGGGTTATAAAAACCACGGTGTCTCCACACAACCACGTTGTTGACAACTTTCACCTTTTCCGCTAGAATGTGATTGACAACTCTCACTTTTTCGTTAAAAACGAGACCAGTCCGCGGTAACAGCTGTCCGATTATTACATGTGCTCTGTATACGACGGCCAAGAATTCACCGAAACTCAACACATGTTTCGCCAACTCTTCCAGTCGAACACCGCTAGACAAGTCATTCTCGCCTATCTGTAAGAAGATGATGACTGGTGAACATCGCCTGACCACGTGAACAAAGTTCTGCAGAGATTTACGTCCCGGGAGAATGGTAGCGCCGCCAATGCCCTCAAACGACACACGGAATCTGTCCGAATTCAGTGTCAAATTGTTTGCACCTTCCCGCGAACAATATTCACCAAGACGTCTAATAAACGAGTGACCAAAACATAATATGTTCACCTGAGACATAAATTAATTAAAAGTACACGCATTTAAATCCAAAATGCTAAGTCACATTTTGTCAACTGCTTCCAATAACAGACAGAGCGAGACTGACGTAATCCCATCGAGGACCCAAATATAAACAGCTGACGTTAAATGTATGGGTGTTCCGACATAAATTTGGTTGCGAGTCGCAACTTCATGTATGTGAAAACACATATACATATAACAGGTGCAGTAACTGATAATGTACGGAATGTATACCCAACGATATACATACTTTCAAGATGGTCGCCATTTCCTAGAATGTTCATTAATGTTGTGCATAGATTGCCATGTGCGTACTATCTATGTACGCACGACCTGCCTACATAGAAATATTGGGTTACCAATTTGTCCATGTACATATTGTATAATAGGTATGCATGTGGGACGTTTAAATTGTTATATCAGGTATCACCGAAGTGGGGCTGTACTGGATGTTTCGAAAGCATGTCCCTGCTCACCGTTGAATCTATGAGAGGCTGGTCGAGATGAACAATTGTGCCTTTGCCATATTCACCTTGCACTGCCTGCAGTTTCAAGTCATAGTATAATAAGCAAGAACAGCAGAGAAATGAAACCACAGGAGTGACACTCACGGCTTGCTACTTGCTAATCTGAGCTAATACCCTATCACACCGTATGCTGTCCCACCAACTCGTCATCCAGGTAATCGGGGTCAGCAAGACGATACTCAACATCCTCAGCCACTTCACATTCATCTACATCTTCCTCTTCAAGTTTTCCAAGCGCACCCTTCGCCCCATCGCTACCCTCCTCGTTACCAGCATGGGCAGTTTCTCGTATGCTAATAGTACTTGGATTGTAACAACACTGGTAGCCAGAGCTGTTACAGTATGATGTGCATGACATATGTTACCTGTGGCAGCTATGCAACCAATTGCTGCACTTCTTACCAGGTACCGTGCACTGAGCGTGAATCACATACCTCCGATGTGATGCAGTTGTGTCACCCTTGTCAATGACAGAAACATGGACGCCATCCCGGATCTCCCACCCGAAGTGAGTGATGTCTGCTGCCTGGTCAGGCGGTGCTTGCTAATATGCCGCTTTCCATATAGCATGGCATACAGATGGGCCCCATTGGTGGATGCTAGAGGAAGATTCTTGATTTTAGGACTTTTCATTTATCTTTGTAAATAGTGTTAAGCGGGCCGACTCCATGGATGACCCCGGCGGTTGACCATACATAGCTATGAAGAATTCCATTGCCACCTTCATCGATACGAGCTATGTAGCATCCAGCACGTCAGCCAAACATGGAAAGTCCCCCTCCAGAAATGTGTTTAGCGCACTGGTCTTGCATTTGCCATACAAACGTGACGTCGTATCACAGCAACTGAGGGAATACTTGCTCAGCAGCTCCAAACGCTTTGGCCCTATGTCAACACAGTTGATATCTAACACATTCCCATACCGGCGCTCCATCTTTACCTTGCTCACCAGCTCATCTCGATACACACCATATACCAGAAGGTTGTTTGTTTGTTTATTGGTGGTTAACGGCCTATCAACAGTTACGGTCATATAAGGCCGGGCAAACGGGTTCGATCCCGTTTTAGCCTGCTGCATTGGGTGGAAACTCCCAAAATCAGAACGGTATATTTACATCAAGTAACAATATATTCAGCCCTGAAATTAGAATAACCTGACCTGGTGCTAGGTCCATACCACAACAAGTCACTTGGCCCCTTCCCCTAAAATAGGATTACTCGTAATACTCACATAACGGGTATATCCAGATTTAGTTTTCGCATACAAAATGCCAAAAACGTATATGCGGGCCAAACCGGACCAGAAGGATGTCGCTGTCATCACTAAGGACGGAGATCACACGTCTTCCAGACTTTGCAGCCAGAGAGAGACACACGATACAATGGCAATATCCGCGTCATCATGACCAACCACTCTATCATCGCGAGTACCCATTGTTGCATTGCCATTCCTGACGTGTGGCCTGTGTGGAGGTAACCAGGTTCATCGATGAGGGATGGAGGTACGGAACAGAGCTCATAAGCGAAGAGTTCCATCATTCTGTCGCCGCAGAAACCGGTGAAATATGTTCTCAATGTTGATTATTGGCATGCATGTATTGCCATTGCCCTGCTTCTTGAGACCATCCATCATCTGATATGACTGCTGATAGGGTTGTAGAATACTCTGGGAGACTGTATGTATGCTTGCCCTCCATTATTTCCCCAATAGCAATCGAATCAGCCATATTGACTTCAGCTGGGGCTATCTTGTCGGTGGCAGATTATACAGATGAGTGTGGTGATCCACTTGTGGGTGAGGGTACTTCTCTACCCTCGCAGGAATGTGGCCCTGATCATCTGCATCTATGATACGTCGGTACTTCCACTCCTCCGTGTTTCTGTGAAGATTGTCCTGGTGCACCAGCAGAGTAGATTTAGTCCACACAGACTGACACATGTACTGTGATGGGGAAGGCGTCAATCCACTCATAAACAGGATCGACAGATAGTCATGGCATTGTGAGCTCAGCTCGCCACACTTTTCACCATAAACGCCGTTCCAGTATCCCCGATGGTGGCGACAAACAGATGCAGCCGACTCAAAGGTCCACCTTGTATGATACTGCCATACAAGTCTAAAATCACATGCCACAAGTCGCTTCGGCTGCTCTAAATATGCAGTTCAGTTACATGTTACTCTAAGAATGAGAATAACATGATGACAAGTACACATGATATATACTATATACTAATGCGGTGCTTACTTGTTCATCAGGACAAGCATAAACAACAACACATTTGAGCAATAAAAGAAGCGAGCGTGGCAGGAACAACAACAACAAATGTTATATATGTATATAGTGGCACAAACATGTCATATTTGTTATGAATTAGTGCATTTATATTGATGTTGTATCTAGTTATAGTATTGTATATATGTACAGAAGAAATTTGGTACTTAAACTGTGTGCAAGCAGGTTGTAGACTACGTACATTGCATTGATCAAGGGTTGATTCGGTGGAGGGGGAGGGTGGACCCTGGCGTCCCTTCTTTTCCCCTCCCACACCCCAACCAATGTGCTCCAAAGTATGTCACAAAGCAGGAAAGTAGACAAATTGGTAACCCAATTTTTATGTGCAGGTAAATTTTACGTACATGGATAGTACACATTTGACAATTTATTCTCAAAATTAATTATATTCTGGAAATGGCGGCCATCTTGAAATTGTGCAAATTAGGTTCAACTTGCAGTTGATTGAAAAACATTTCTTAACTTATCAGTTACTGCATATGTCACGTTTGCATGTATATTTGCATATATATAGCTTCTGCAATACAATATTTATATCGGAAGGAGAATATATTTATATTTCTATAACATTTGGCGCCATCTTGGATTTATGCAAATAGGGTTTAACTTGCAGTTGATGATAATTAGTGCATCTATCATCTTTGCATGTTCTTTCATAAAAAAGATTGCTTCTACAGTACGATATATATTGGATATTATGATTTATATAACATTTGGCGGCCATCTTGGATTTATACAAATTACGGAAGTTGCCCAAAGTTGCAGTTTTGGCAACCAAGCTGAATTTGATGTGGGATCCCATAAGAGTACAGGTCAGCAATAAAAGTGTATAGTAAACACAATTTGTAGGTTGTGTATTAAATGTATAGTAGCGTCAAATGGACTATATTTGTGGATGTGGTTGGAGAAATAGCGTTTATGAGGTATGTAACCAGTGTGGCACCAGATCATCCTGCGCATTCGCGAAGCCTGATTAGGGACTACGCTGTATAGCCCTACAGACAATAAAAAACATCCATCATGTCACCAGCATGTCTATATCTGCCATGATTAAACCACAGGGATGCGTTACCGTAAGATCCTTTTTGCTTCCGAAGTCCCATAAAACCCTTTTCCTCCAATCGCTGCCACAAATGCTGAATATATTGTTGTTTTCTTTTGTTGTATATGCACTATACAAATTGCTCATGCCGTGATCATATATGTAAATGTATAATGTTCTGTAAAGTATTGAGAAATAAAATATTAAATGACAAAAAAAGAATACACAGTGCTGCAATTGGACTTGCATGTTCTTAGCACCGCTGACAACTGTGTTAACTACAGCTAAGCAGTGCCATTTGGAACACGTATGCCCGCGGACTATAGAGTCAATCTCCGAAAATGTCGACGCCTGCGGGAGTGACGCAGCTGGAACTGCAAGAACAGCGGCGGCAATCTCCGATTGCACCGCAACGACATAAAGACCCAAAAAGACAGACAGCGAAGCGGGCAGGGGCCGCTGCCCGGAAAGCGCTAAACAAGATAAAATACTCGCCGAGCTTCTAGAGGCCAAACAGTCGTTAGTTGTTCCAGCAGCTGCCGATGCGGAAGAATACCAGAGGGCAGTTCCTTCGATTGATTTACAACAGGCAATCTGGTTTTTTGAGCAGGCCACTCAACGGTATATCAACTTATAGACATTCACCATCACATATGTCGGGCATTTGATGAACGACAATCTACATGTATAGTGTTTTGTGATATTTCTAAAGCCTTTGATAGAGTCTGGCATAAGGGATTAATATTTAAGCTAAGGCAAAATGGACTAAATGGTTTTATTTTACACTGGATCGAAAACTACTTGTCGAACAGGAAACAGTCCGTATCAATACGGTCCACAACCTCAGATACCAAATTAGTTACTGCTGGTGTACCACAAGGTTCGGTACTCGGCCCATTACTATTTCTAATATATGTCAACGACATAACTGACCATCTATTAAGTATTGTTCGATTATTTGCTGACGACAGCTCTCTGTCCTTTTCTTCAACAAATGTTGATGAAATAGAAGGCATAATAAATCATGACCTGCTAATGATTTCTGATTGTGCTAAACAATGGTTGGTTAGTTTCAATCCGAACAAGACTGAAGCGATGCTTCTAACATTAAGACAACTTGATCGACCCTTAAACTTAATCTTTCAGAACACGTCCATAACCTTTGTTGACGATCATAAGCATCTTGGTTTAACATTGAGCAATAACGGAAAATGGCATACACACATACAGCATATAATTAATTCGACTACGACAGTATTGGGAATAATGCGTAACCTAAAATTTAAGATAAGCAGACAGTCTTTAAACGAAATATATATATCTTACATGAGACCTATACTAGAATATGCTTCATCTGTCTGGGATGGGTGTACAGAATATGAAAACGATTCGTTGGAAAAAATTCAGAATGAAGCCGCGAGAATAGTAACAGGATTAACACGGTCAGTATCACTCGAAAACTTAAGGCAAGAAGTTGGATGGCAACTTCTATCTGTTCGACGTAGTATTCAAAAGCTTTCGATCATGTACAAAGCTAACAATAATCAAGTACCTAGTTATATTTCTAACCTGATTCCACCCACTGTTAATAATATATCTCGTTACAATCTTAGAAATCAATTTGATTTAAATGTCCCCACCACACGACTGGAAGTATACAAACAATCGTTTATGCCATCTTCGGTACAACTCTGGGATGAAACTGACCCGTTGCTGAGAAATATAGATAGTCTTAGACACTTCAAAACATCATGCGCCCAACAACTATATACTCAATATAATATACCACCATACTATTTAGAGGGAGATCGATTGTTTTCAGTTATGCATGCAAGAATTCGAAATAAATGTAGCAGTCCTAATTGTGATCTTTGCAATAACCATATCAGAGAAACTCCCTACTGCGAATGTAGTGAAGTTGTCGTGGGTGCTGAACATTACTTCTTTGAATGTATTAAATATCATGCGCAACGTCTAATTTTATGCCAGTCACTGCGACAATTTTATCCCCTAAACGCACATATACTTTTGCATGGCATACCTGAAGAAAGTAATGAGTGCAATACTGTTATTTTTAAAGCTGTACAAGATTATATTAAAGCTACGAAAAGATTTGAGCAACACACTTGGTGGATGCATGAGACGCAAGCTCTATCGGATGCTTTCCATTTGCCAACATCATCCAGTACCACCTGATAACAACGAACACTGAAATCAACTGCAGTGCACATCTATCTATGCATTAGGTTATATATTATATGTACATTGTGACACATAACTCTTTCACTCTTTCACTCTTTCTCCTAATCTCCTCTCTCATTTTCTTTACTCTCCCTTTTTATCCGATTTTTCTTTTCGTACATTTTGCAAATATATATATATATATATACATACAATTATTGGTATGTACCCATGTACATATACCTGTATATTTATCGCCATTGCTTTTAAATTGATGTATTTTTGAAATACTTGGGTAAGGGCTGTAATTAATGTTGTGGGAACTTGTAGCCCAAGCCCATTGTACTTATATGCAATAAACTATCTTTAAACTAGTTCCATCGTAGGTAGTCCCAGCAGCTGCGCTGCGGAACAGGCTCAAGTTGGACATGACGGCGAGAGATGTAGATCTTGTGACACCTTATCTGTAGCGGCCGCATTTGGGACCCGAGATTGTCTAGTTAAAGCTGCAATTATACCGGCTAATATATGGAAGTAACTCGTTTGCTTCGCTTAATTAACAAAGTTAATTTATTGGTATAACCAATTAGTAATGGCTTCGATCGCAATGCTCGTAGGTGGTACAGTGGTGAACGCATTGGCATTCAGCGTTAGCAACTTTCTATTCTCAAATCTGCGAAGCTCGGACGTAGATGAGGAGCGCAACCGCCATGATTTAGCTGTAGAACAACTCTAGAGCGCACACGCAGCATGGTCCCGAAAACGAACTGCCCGTCTGGGCTGGATAAATGAGGATCTTCGCCGCGAGAATCACGCCGTGCAAACTTTCCGGAGCGTTGACGCTATCCTTCGGCGAGTACGCTCGGGAATATCCGCAGAAAAACAAAAGTCTCGCGCTGCTGGATCCCGAGCCCCAGCTGTCCCCGAGACTGATATGTGCCGTCAAATGCCCAAAAAGACCGCAAGATCGTGTTCTTCTTTGTGGGAATGGCTGCGACATGCCTTGTCAGCTACTATATTATTGTAAAGCATAAAATTATTGCGAAGTAATAATAACGGTTTGAACTTTTGTTTTTCAGGCCCTTATATAGAACGATGTTAGTTGACGAGCTTTATTTCGCTCATATTGAAGTAGGCAACTCGGCCCTTAAACACCGTGTAGCTGGCGCAAAGGCTCTGATCCGTTTGGCCCACGATTCTCTCGAGACATGGCGCGAGGACGAAGACACGGTCGCCCTTTTCGCAAAGCGGATGGTAGTTCCCTCGGAAGTTCCAATGGAACACCAGCAGCACGTGCTTGCTTGTATAGTATCGACGACGCAGTTACCGGACGATCTGACAAAAGCATATTGGAGACTGTTCGATCTGCTTGAATATCTTGCAGACGATTGACACGCGCAAGTTTGGCGTTCGCCTAACGAACATATACTACAGCCCCCGCGGCTACTGTAAGGGACCCGCAGCCATCAAGAAGAGCTCCCTGTAGCAGCCAAGGTTTCTGAAAACGCTTGCAATGACTGGCTCAAGAAGCAGTCCATCTGGCCGATATATTTGCCCGCAGCGCGCAGTATTCCACGCCCGAAATTCGACGTGCCGGTACCGAAAGAAGGCCACCAAGCCGAACTCCTGTAACGTAGAGCGCTTTAACCGGACCCTGGCTGAGCGGCTGTTCGGACACCAATATGCCCAATAGCTGCTGCTCGCACAGCGAGACCCTCATACGCGAACAACAGAGTTGTGGACCAGGCTGCCGCCGTGGTCTCTGCATTGAATGGTGAGGTGACCAGATTGATCGGTAAGAAGCCCTCCGACGCCATCAAGGTCAAAACTGTGCCCCACAAATCCACCTCCGTGGTCGACGGACGGCCCGTTGGTCTGGAGGAGCAGAAAATCCCCTCGGCTGTTGGTGTTCGGTATCTCTACCAGCCTGGAGAACTGGAGGATGGCTGTCGACGCGCTACGGACCCCGTGTGGTCGCTTCAGGTGTATCGACTTGGGCCCTCCGTTACCCAGCCTGAAGAGCCCGTGCTCTATTATTAGATGCGGATCATCCCTCTCACGGATTCGTCCGGGAAGAACTTCTCGTGGTGCTTCGCGACACAGTGCTGCCACCAGATGGTGTGCTACAGCGCCGCTAGAAGCTCCTAGATACAGGCGTCCATCCGAGATTCTGCCGCCGCGCGAATGTCCTTGTGGCCATATGCCAGGCTGTCCACCCCATTTTCGTCGATCCATCGCTTGCTGTCAAAGGGGGACAAGGAAACATTGTTCAGTCGCTGGGCGTAGATACGGTGGCGGTCGGACCGCAACACATCCATCCCGTAGCGGAATGTCTTCTTGCCGAAGAGGGCCTCATTGTATTACTCGTGGCGGACTCGCTTCTTCACGACCGACTTCTTAACTCCATTGGCCTTCTTGATGTTCGCGCATGATGGAGTAAATCTTCGGACGAAGGCCCACGTACTCCGAGATGGGACACCCGGCGCACTCGTCTTTAATTTTTCCCACAACCTTCTTGTTCGCCGCGCAGTGGAGCGCGTGGTCCTTCGGATAGTCGGACGTGTCATATAGGTGGCTGCGCGCCGCCATGTTCTCGTACACGTCCTCGGTCCGGATCTCGAGGAGGAAGGAGTCATTGTCCGTGTAGAGGTGCTGGACCCTGTCCCCGTACGGGTCCTTCAAGTCGTTGTAGTAGAAGTCGTACAGTAGGTGCTTGGAAAGGTCGATGACACTCATACCCACATACACAGGCCGATTAAGCACCAGGCGTCTCTTGTGTATTTGGATCGCCGCGAGGTCATAATCGAAGACGTTGGCCCGTGCGAAGGCTGGGCTGGCGATAAGGCGCCGCAGCTTGTCTTCCTTGTTCGCACGCACGAGCTTGACATTAACTCGCTTGCGGAGGTTCTCCATGGTCTTTCCGAATACAGAGTTGTTCATCAGCTTGTACCTGTCCTTCTCGAAGTCGCTGATCGCCCCCTTCCGGAGCTCTGTGTTAATCCGGATGTAGGGTTCCATCCAAGGGCTCTGATCGAAGCGAATCGCTCGATGAATCTTTTCCAGGCGCATGTCCAGAGCTAAGTAGAGCTGCAGGTTCCTGTATTAGAGCACATATAGTTCCTTGTCGTGGAGGTTTGGGACCAGCTTTTCAACGTCTGTCGGCGCCACTCCAACACATAGAAGGTACCGTTGATACTCAGACATCCACTCTTCTTGGACAACAATGCGCTCCGGCGCCAGTGGGTAGACATTGTGCGCTTCGTGCAGATACGGGGGTACTCCAGTTCCACATCGAGGATATGGCCATCCGGTCTGTCTGCCTGATGACACGATATTACTTCCGTGAGCCCGTGACAGTCTACTACCCACTTGAAGCCGCTCGTAGGTAAGGGCTGACACATTGCCCAGGCGTAGAGGTTGTTGGCGTCTAGGTAGAGGATGTGGTTGTTGGGCTCGGAAGGGTCACAGTTTTCCGCGCTTTGGTTATTGGCTTTACAATATCGCTTCACGACCATCGACACGCTACCCCGCACCCCCGTCTTGATGAACAGGTGCTGGTCGTAATCCGTGAGCAGCTAGAGCTGTATGCTAGTTTTCTTGAGCAAGGCGTCCCACGAGAGGCATGGGCTGGTGTAGTACGGTGCGCAGGATCCAATCCGTACTGCCGCATGCAGGTCTTCCGAATGGTCCCGAAGAGGTCTGCCATGAGGAACATGTCACTACGGTTGTAGAGGTCGTGGTAATAACCCATTGTACGGCATCCGAACGTTTCCCCAACATTTTGTGCATGAGCGCGAGATCGCGCTTTTCTCGGCTGGGCCCGTACCTGGTCGGTATTCGAAAGGCTTCTGTGGGCTTGGATTCGATAAACTTGTTCAGGGAGGCCAGCATAAACTGGGCACTGTCGATGAACCGGAGATGCCCGAGGGAGAAGTAGATGTACTTTTCCGTGTTGTCAGGGATGCATATGACCCTACCCTAACCTTGGAGATGGCTTACATGAGGAGGTGGGAGTCATAGCCCCTACGGTTGTGGAAGACCAACGGTATGGTCGTGGTCTTGGGACTCATGCGCAGCTTTAGATTGCAGGCGTTGTGGGCGGCGCCTCTGTATTTCCCGGTTATATGGCAGTGGTCGCGGACGGAGTCGGAATTTCTGGATTGCTTTGAGGAAGTGTTCCGCCGCGTAAGGCCCTCGATATTCCACCGGGGGCTCTGCCCGACAATCAGAACGGATGAGCACGTAGCAGTAGCTGCACGTCTCGTGTTGCTGCGTCTTCTGGGTGTTGCTCTTCGTGGGGTCGAGCTTGGGCCCCTCGACCTTGGTAGTGAGGGCCTCGAAGTCCGCATCGATGACGTAGGGGGCTGGAAGTTGTTTAAGGTGGTTTTGGAAGACCAGCTTGTTCTCCCCCTCTTCATGCATATCCACCCTCACCGCCGTCTTCCCGATCCCCCGGCACTCGGGCTTGTGGTCCTGCAGGAGGTCTTCTCTCGAGTAACCGTGGAGTGCTTGCGCCTGTTGTTGTGATTTTCTTGGAAGAGCAGGCGGTTGAGGTCTTGCCGGCCTTCTCGATCAGCAGTAAGTTGATTCTAGGCATATCATCTGGTTGATTGCTGAGGCTGTGAACGATAACATCATTTTCCCAGCCGAAGACATTGATGGCCAGGTTGTCCCGTTTTTCGACCTTCTGGATCTGTGAGATGGATGTGGGGCGTCGATCCATGTGAAGTCCATGCCATCCGTTGCGGGATACTTAGAGGGTCTGTCCACATGGTCATGAGCAGGAAACATAGCTGATCGGAGGGTCCATCTGAGACAGTGGTTGTCTTTGTTTTTGACATTAACTACGGCCTTCTTGTGTCTCACTGCCGCTGGTAGTGGGATGTAGGAACCCCCTCTCAGTGGCTGATACCTGGCGATATCCAGCCATAGAGCAGGGATTCTATCAACAACCCATCCTGAGCCTCTCTGTGTCCATTTTGCGAGCAGCTCCAGGAGGCGGGGGGGGGGGGGGGGCGGGGAAGGCCTTTACTAGCTGCTCGTTGATCTCACCAACCTGTAGGAGAGCCTCCTGATTGTGGCGGAGCACAGGGTCTGTGTACTCCTCAGTACCATCTGGCTTATCTTTTAGAAGCTGCAGCTTTAAGGCAAGTTGAAATTTGACTCCGTTAAGAGTATGGATATCTTCGACTAGTTTCTGCTGAATCTGGGGGCGCACTCCCTCCCTCCAGGAAGGCTCATGGTTCTGCGGCAAGGGGGTGCTCCTGGGGGACATCCATCTGCCACAGAGACTTCCCTATCACCCAGGTGGTCTGCCTGAAGACCGGCTCGTCTGTCTTTTCGTTGCTCTGCAGCTGTAGGATCTCCTTCTGCGTTGTTCGGATTGATTTCTAAGGGGTCAAACTCCTTCTGAATGGCCTTCCGCTTCTTCCGAGGTTTCGGGGAGGCCGGTAGCTGTTTAGAAGCAGGGGCTTTAGTAGACACCTCTTCACCTCTTCCGGGATGGGCTCATCCATGATATTCGTGACAACGTCATGGAGGGGCTCGGATGCCTGCATTTCTGCAAGCAGCTGCTGGATAAATGCACCCATAGTGGCCATGTCTGATGGGCATGCACAGTAGTGAAGATATCTCTAATAGGAAATCAGAAGGCATCAGTGACCATGTTGGGCGGGTATGCCCAGTAGTGAAGGTATCTCTAATGGGAAATTCAGAATGCATCTATCGCAGGCAGACCTCGGCACTCCTTCTCGAGGACCCGTTGTTTTCGCTGCCAGTCCTTTGCCTTCTCATTATCATACCCGCAACATTGACACAAATAGTAGCGGTTCATAACGCCTATTTCACATATTTTGCAGGGCTTTGTGCCGCCACCTTTCCAAAGTTGGGCAAGCTAAACTTTACAGTGGTCCCAAAGACAGCTACGACCACATAGCTCCGTGGAGCTTAGAACGAGCCACTGGCAATGGTTTTTACCTTTTATTATCTTCAGGTATACCTACTAGTACGGGTATGTCTAATAGGAAATTCAGAAGCCATAGTGGCTATGTCGGTGTGTGTGGGCCGAATGTTCACTGAAAATTACGCCGTAATCGTATACCAAATTTAGTCCAGGATTACGCTGTTATCATACTCTGTCTGAAATGTATTTACCTAGTTGTCTCCCTTATATAGTTTGCTCGAAACATTACAGTATGATGTGTTTTTCACTGAGAATTATGCCGTAATCGTATACCAAATTGAGTCCAAGATTACGCTGAAAATCATACTCTGTACACACTTTATTTACCTAGTTGTTTCCCTTTGGATTGCGCTGTAATCATACTCTGTCAACACTTTATTTATATAGTTGTTTCCCTTATATAGTTTTGCTGGAGATTACCCTGTAAGTACCATTACAATTATTTAATTACACTGTGGTTCCCCTTTGGCCGCCCAGGGGTGTGGGCTCGCCTCGTGGGTTTACCGCTAGAACTTCCAGTTCTTTCTCCGTTGTATTGTTTCTCCGAGTGACGTGAGACTGGCTTATTGCGTTACGCCCATGGGGGTGGGCGGGCTCCAGGAAGTAAGTGGCCCAGTACATGGGGTTAAGTGGTCCAGTCCAGGAGGTGAAGTGGCTCAGTCCCGCGAAACGGGCTCGAGTGACATACTGGGGCGCCTAACCGGGGACCTCCACGGGGACCTCCACGCCTCCCAGGGGGGTTACGGAGGCCCGACGTGACATGACAAACATGAGAAATGACATGGGAAATAAAAAAACTGGTCCAGTCCCAGCCTTTCTACTACTACTAGTCATTCAATAAAATAACGTGATTAGTATGCTTTAGAATCTACTCTGACTATATCAAACATGATATTTTATTTTAGATTTGCGTGAAAATAATTAACATTCAAATCATGCAGTTATCTCCCAAGAAATATAGTGTTATTTAAATAGAAATATGTACGTGGTCGCACCGTTGGTCCGGTAACAACATAAATCTGCACATGAAACATTTACTGACGAATTCACGTGACAAATGATTTCCACATGACCTGTCAAAATGTGTCTGAAGCAAGGTTATATTTTTTAACAAAATATGGTTACCTGAACAAATTCTTTAAGAAAAATAAGGATACTAGTACATCATGCAACACGTTAGCATTTTCCATCTTCTCTTTGTCTTATCTTCTCTTGTGTTATCTTGATGCATTCCCTCTGACTACTAACATAACAAAATTGACCGAAAGATTAACTGCGATTACTTAACTTGCAAGTAGACTAAACAAATGGAAACGTCAAAACTTCAATACGAACCGAAATGTAGCTTTCTGATTTCAACGTGTCGAAATAAAGAAGACAGCAAAGAGTTAATAAGTTAATTAAACTGGTGAAAATTAGGCATGTAGTATGGATAAATATTTCAGTTAAATTGCTGAGAAATGTATGTAGTACAAATATCGTTATTTCACTACGTAAAATCCTGTATTGAAATTTGCAACGTCCGGTAGTGGACATTTCGTTTTCAATGTGTAAATAACGGGTGTAAATATGACTTAGCGAAGTAAAAACGTAGGTAGTTTGGAATTGTATTTATTTGACTACACTCCATCCTGCTGTAAATGGTACAGTACAGGCTAATAACCGGGAAACTCGGTTTATTTGATTGTATATATGAATAAAATATGATCATGTACATAAATCCCGAAAGGGTCGTTGCAGTATACGAAGAAAGAAAGAAACTGTTGCGGCAGCAGGTTATGGACATCATCATGATTGGACATTTTGACCTTGTTTTATAATTATAATGCGAGAACACGAACAACTGACGGTCAATGCTGTAATCAACACCGCAACATATGTCAACTGCCTCTGAAGAGAAATGTGCAACACACCGTATCTACTTTGTTGCACCTGTACAAACCGTAGCGTATTTACGCCCAACACCGTATCCGTTCATGGCCCCATAAATCTGTGTCACTGCGTATTCCATTTGTTGCAGCATTCGTGGGCTTTGTCCGAAACCAAGAACCATCCTGTAGACATCCTGTAGGAGTTACTACCATATGTAACATATATACGCCGGTACGTACGTACATGCATAGACTATCACTATTATATCCAATTCTGTCTATCGATGAGGAGATAATATCCATGTCCCGTAAATTGCTGACGGTAAGACATTGTTTGACCTTGTTTTATTTTATAATTATAATACGAGAAAACGAGCAACTGACTGTCAATGATGCTGTAATCAACGCACCTTATGCCAGCTGGTTCTGAAAAGCAATGTGCCGCACACCGTATCTATTTCGCCGCTACAAACCGTAGCTTGTTTTCGCGCAACACCGTATCATTTTGCTTACGGAAACTGTACACCGTAACACGCGGTTACAAACCATAACGAAATAAATAAGAAAATACCATAAAACATGTCATATCATGCATGTAGAGAGCTGACACTTTCCACGGATCTTGACTGTATTTACTCGATATCGCCACCGAAAAGGGACAATACAACGCGTTAGTTATCCGGAAATCGACAATTTCATAACGCTCCCTCGATTCAAAATTCACGTACACAAAAATGTCATATTTGCATTCATTTCTGCGTCTGTACATACCAGATACGTTGCTGAAAATGTCCTGTAAGCATTACAATATTTAATTAAACTGACACTTACCTGCTGTCATTCCGCTACGCCATCTTAGCGACATGTATATACCCTGTCTGCACCGTATCACGAAAACTCTCCACCGTATCACAATACCGACGGTGTAACCAGGCGTGAACGACACGGATCGTGTTTAAACGCTACGACGAATATATTCACTTCCTGATTATCGTAAAATACTATTATTCGTTTATTCACTCAGGTTACATAGCTATGACAACATGAGGTAAATACAATACAACATCATGAAATGACACAATGGCTATTCAAGATAAACTACTATTCAAATGTGTAAATATAACGACTATAGCTGACCATGTAAGGTGACCTTAATTCGAATATCTGAAAACATAAACATTGGTTTGGAAATATATGTTTCATGTGTAATTACGATTTAATATCTTTGGGAGGACAACATTCTAAGATGGTTTTCTCAAGAACATGTTGGACCCAATGGAAATCTATAGATATGTGTATTCAGGATGATATGTTGCTGGCAGTTGTAAGCAGTACATTTATCAGTAGTCTACACACTGGCTATTTCGTTTCCACCTCCGACCGCGGTTGGAAATAGAGTTATGGTAGATGGTGTATAATGGGTGTAGATTCCGAAATTGTTGTTACTCTCAGGATACGAAATCGAAAGCTGAGGGTATACGAATACTCGAATACTCTGCATCTAGATACAAGTTTTAAATACCGTCTTTGTTAAGCACATAATTACAATATTGCACGAGCAGGGTTATCCATACACGTGTTATGCATGGCATTCGATACATGAGACATTAATGTCATTAAATACATGTTTGCATCAATACAATACATACAGATTATTTGAACTTACTATTCGAACATGTTTACATGTGGGTCGCCAGCCGGCAAAAGGGAGCACACAGCATTTAATATTGGGGAAATAATTCGTCCAGCACATTCACACCCTACAACTTAAATATCTAAATGGTGAACAGTGTATGCGGGGGCGCAGTATGATCTGTGGGTATACCGGTCGCAAATGTCGTGAGGTCCCTTTTCTCGAACGGCGGCCCATGTACAAGTATAATTCACACAATCCAATATTAATAAAAACATTACACTTCCATATAATGTCCTTTCTGATCATAAATATACTACTAACTAACTTAATATGAACAATAGTGTTTCATTATAAGAGATACAAATTTCGAGAGATTCCTTAATTCTTTCAATTTTTTCGTTTTCATTAGTTGGTGAAACTTTTGTACATTTGGTCTTTTATAACAATAAGGTTTCAAAAAGGTTGTTCTTGCATGTTTTAGTTCTTTACAGCAAAGCAAGTGATGATATTCGTCCCCAAAATCGTGTTTTCACAGTTTACAAAATCGTTGCTGTCTGTCTGTTCTAGTTCACCTTCCATTTTTAACTGGTAACTTATGATTTCGAGTGCGAAATAATAAAATTGGTTTATATACGCTTTCGCCTAGTTTTAATAAATAGTTTTCTGTACAGATATCCTCTTTAAAAAGTTTGTATGTTTTATCTTCCTGTATTGCAGATCTCCATTTTGATATATACAAATCGCAGTACTTTGGTCACGTGACGGAGACACATTTACTTCCTTGTTTTTGTCTAATCATAAAAGTGACGGATTATGCGGCCGTTCTTTCTATTTACTGGCTACACGATTGTCAGTTAAAGTAACATCGAGCGCAGGTAAGTGACGGGTTTAAACGGCTTGTGCTTCATGAATTTATAGTTGTGCGTGTATATAATAGTTGGAGTTAAATAACTATAACATAACTGTGTAAGTATTGAACCAGTGTTAAACATTACTACATGTAGTTCTCACTATGCAGATACATATATAATCAGTTATTAGTCTTTACCTTACATATATAGCCGTGCTTTAGTGGTGTGTGTGTGTATTAAGCTAACACGGTTTCGATACAAGGCTTTCTATACAAAGAAGTCATAGCAAATATTTGGCTGTGACTGGAGAGATATGGCTTACTGGTTTTGTGACCAGTGTAGACCCATAGTCTGATCAGGATTTGTGCGCCATTCCATACATGAACACCAGTCATAGTTATAATAAACAATATAGATCGTCACCAGGCTACGTAGTTCGGTCAGTTACCTAAAGTCGTGCGATATGTCTTCCGATATTGGTGGTATTGGCTAAAAGTATTGTCCAGGGACCCAGTAAACAGAAACAAACTATGGTTTCATTTTATTGTCATATTTTAGCCTTTACGGACCCATCAATGTATTACGATATATGAGTATAAAACTAAATATTGTTTAGCTTGGTCAAACATTCCAATGACGGCGAAGTGACTTAAACAATGATATCTCATCAGGATCTACACATTTTCATGTAATTTTCATATGTTTT
The DNA here is from genome assembly GCA_029237695.1 of Conchocele bisecta. Classification (NCBI taxonomy): domain Eukaryota; kingdom Metazoa; phylum Mollusca; class Bivalvia; order Lucinida; family Thyasiridae; genus Conchocele; species Conchocele bisecta. Next base: position 128,896,523 of record CM055266.1, read on the forward strand.
GCACCCTATCCAAAGAGCAGGTGCCCATGACGTACTGCATGTATACCCACAGTTGGGGCGGAATATTAACATATCAACTCCATTCCTGGGGTCCGTTTCACTAAGCTTCGTACGACTAAGAAGTTCGTAAGTGTACAACTAAAATGTACAAAGAAGTTCGCATTAGCCGCCGATTGTGGGAAACCGTTGGGGCGTTTGTTCAGATTCAATGACCCCTACTTGTAGGTGGAAACTGGTAACTTTAACCATTTCACCCCTAAGTAACTGGAATGGAGTGTCATACATTAATTTTGCAGCCAATCCAAAAGTCACAAAATTATTTTCAGACTAGTCCATTGATGAAAAGGGGGTGTCTTTGTTCTCACAAATATGAAAATTACTTGCAAAAAGTGCAGATTCTGACGATACGGCCCGTCACGAGCCGGCTCATCTGGATCTACACTTTTTGCCAATACCACTGTACAGGCCTGTGGTGTTGAAAGGGTTAAGGAATTAGGTTAGACATATATACACTTTAATTCAATCAGAACTGCTTCATAAGAGTGATGTGATAAGTGTATATAACATATGTGAATATTGTCTTGTTACTGTATACTGTATGGAGCATTGTGTTGCCATCTTTGTATGTACAAGCCATCCTACAGTTTCACAACTTCGTGCGTTTGACACATACAGCAAATAATATGACTGTCACAGTAAACCAAATACAATTTGGTAAAATACATAATAGACAGATATGACAATGGCAAACTGTGCATATTATGCCAGCAAACAATACAAAATACGAGATATCTAAGCATTTCTCTCATCAATCTCTGAATAAATTTTTATGAGTAAACGTGTCAATCTGATGCACAGACTATTGTTACTGTACACGTTACCCATAGGTAAAGCCATATTTACTCGCATAGTAGGTGAGTAGATACCAGGGACTTAGGTAACTGCATACATGTCATTGGATTTGATAGCTAATAACAGAGTACAATAGTGGGTATATATGGTATGTGTTGTGTGGTTGGCCAGGTAAAAGTGATACACTGTGCGATTTTCTGTGTATGAGGGTATTTATAATGATGGTTCACGTTATTAAAAACACAGGTACAAACCTGTCCATAATACTGACATATTTTACAGTTTGGTGTAATATAATCGATAGGAGTCCGTTCTCCTGGAGTTTCTACATGTGATTAGCTACATTATGTCATATGTTCTACTTCACATGTTTAGTTCTTTGTCAAACGGCAGAACAGGTGAAACTGACTGATAGCTGGAACACACAAAGATCGCCGACTTCGCCACTCCATGTGCCATACAGGATACAGAAACAAGGCAGTATTCAAATATATGTCATACATATATTCTATCACATTTACGAAGCCATTATCTTTGAATCAAACGATGATCATGTATAGAACGGGTCCTTAATGAACCACATTAATGGTTGAAGTGAATTTACAGAAATCTTCTTACGAACATTTTTGTCGTACGAAGTTTAGTGAAACGGACACCGGATATTTAGGATTGAAATGGTTAAACTGATACTTGTGCTACCCAGAAAGATGGGGAAAATGAAGGTTGAAGATTGAAATAGAACTCGCCCATTGAATTATTGAAATCAATAAAGGTGTAAAGTTGCCTTGCGGTTCTGTACATGTACAAGCCATCCAGCAACATACTTGCTGTTTCAAGAAACCTACCCATTTGGTACGGCTGTATAAACAATGCAAAACAAATATTCCTTTCAATACTATTACATTTTATCAAATGTTTACGGCTATTTACAATGTGCACTAACAGTATATGTATTGATAACATTAAGTTTTATTACATTTAAGAACGAGCATTCTTTTTATTTCGTGGAATTGGCAAAACATTGATTTTATTACGAAAAATGATTTACCATGGGGGAAAGTACTGGAGAACCTTGAGGCGGACTTGAAAAATGCAAATAAATACAACAATGAAATACATATACATGTATATAGCTTGAAAATAATCAAACTAAGAAAATCGGTTCGATATTTCTGAAATTAGAAGTTTTCCCCATGTTAAATCCCATGTGAAGATGTATATGGGGATTTAAAATGGGGATTTTCTTTTCGCAATCAAAAGGCTCGTTCTTAAATTGTGATAACATTTAATTATCAATAAATACACTGTGTTTGTACTTTGTATATAGCCGTAAAACTTTGGTAAGTTTCGTGAAACATACAATAACGTTCTAACTTATCACAACACTTATGACGGAGTAAGCAAAATCATAGTGTAAGCTGTAACAATATTCAAACAAGTTGTCGAATTTATAGCAGTTGGTATACCATACCGTATTAGCCGAATACGCTTATGCGTGTTACATTACACTCCCAAATGACCTGAATCTTATTCTCCCCTCGTTTCAGACACAGCAACATGTCACCATGATGAGCCAACTCTTGGTCGAGGTGTGCATTTTCTTCTACTTGGCCATCCATTTTTTTTGTGTTGATGAAATCACTAGATATGGGTGGATATTTTCACCTTGGGGGTCCAGAAGTGGAACAAATATAGCATTGGAAAATGCAAATCTGCCTCCGAAAAAGAGGAATGTTAGTATAATTTCCTCGTTTGGAATAAAGCCAATTATAATTGTTCCTATTTGCAGGTTAATTGCCACTATGTTATTGTTCCAAAACTATGTCAAATTAACGGGCTCTCAGAATTATATCATAATTGCGGCACGTGCAATAAACAGGAACTGACATGACTCTTACACCAAGGAATCATGTTTAGACACGCATTCTTGTTAAATATTAGTTAATTGGTTAGTGATTTAAACAGCTATTACAAACAAAAATAGGGACATAAATGTGATAATATATGTTGCTTTAGAAATATGGCGGGCCTTTCATTCATGGAATAACGAACGGTGTAGACTCTGATAAAAAAAAACACGGATGTGCATACTACGATGGTGGCATACCCCATATGCCCCGTTTTTTCCAGTCTCATCCACAAATACAGTTGTTATACGCAAACAATAAATAAGTACTAAACCTTTTCATGTGAGGCATGTACAATAAAGCAGATATACATGCGAGTGTTGCCAAGTAACAAAACTATTCAGTGGAATCGACCTTAAACAGTCGGACATGGTGTTCTAATTCACATGTACACACAGGTGTCGTTAACAACTATCATTTGTCTTCCTTACGCATCAGGAATCAGAAAGAAACGTTCGTTCCATCAAATAGATTAAAGTATTCCTGTAGTGTCATATCCTCTGAAAATAGAAACAAACGAGTTAAAAGGTGACCATACTATATACATGTATGACAAACATTACGTCACATGTCATGATCGGAAACAGTGCAAACTAATAAGAAAGTCCCATATAACAAAGGAATTGCCCCATAAATATAGAACCCATACGAAATTCATCACGCGCAAATGAGGTCCACCTGACACTATGTATACATATAGGTACGCTCATCATAATACTTGTATGTAGGGTTGAAGCTACGAACAACTAAATAACGTATACATGCCTGCGTAGAATCCAGTGTTCCGCAGTCAAAACGGAAAGCGAGACATGCTGCAGAAATTATACTGCATGGTCAATCCAGAATACCCCAAATGCCAGTCAGAGTCGGTCAATTAATGGGTTCACACGTTCAGTTGGCCAATCAGATGTTCCCTAATATTCGCGGTAAAAACGATGGGGGGGGGGGGGAGGAAAATTCCATTTTGTTGTAGAGACCGTGTGGCATATAGTGTTTGGACTGTGTGTTCGTGTGTCCGTCCGGCACATTAAGAAGTTCGCCGGAGTTTCGAAAATGAATCTGCCACCCGGGGGACGGTGTGCCGATAGGCCACATTTTCTTAATGAACACCATTTTGTAATTATAAGTTTAGTATGTTTCATTACAAGACACGTGTATGTAGACACGTGTAATGGGGTAACCTCTTCCCGGCTAGCGCATGTGTGAGGGGATGCTGGTGGCGTCACGCAAGTAGTGGAAAGCATCACTACGGGACACGAACTCCGGTTGTATAATTGTTTGCATCAACAAATATATTATTTCTGAGGCATACAGTACATTTCCATTTACATGACGTTTACACACTATTGCACAATGCATGGATCCAACAAACTACTAGTGAATTATTGCAATTCACAATATTCGGGACGGATAAATACAACGGCATCGAACATGTGGAGAATGTAATGCAAAGGAGACGATTCTTAAGAAACAAACATGTTCGCACAGTAGTTCACTTAACTGTTGATCGAGTGCAATGGCAGATTGAACCAACAACCATTCTATGATAAATAGACGTACATGTAATAAACTATATTTACAAACAGTACATAACCCTAACTACATTTCATTACACTGCATTACATTATGACTGAGTAGTCTTTCCAAACGTGCGTTTGTTTCCTTTCTACTTCGTTGAGAGTGACCTAAGACGTTTGCTAATACATACTTCATTAGGTAAGTGTATGGTAATAATTTTTGTGTCATATTGTAGATTTGTCTCTCAATAACAATATAGCGAAGTATGAACGTCAATGTCCTGCCGGTTTGTCCTATATTTTAGTGCGTGAAATGTAAATGCAATTACGCAATTGTTTACCGTTGAACGTGGTGTAGCGATATAGTGCAACTTGTGCAGCTAATACAAAATATGACGATAACCTACCGGGATATGGTACAAAATATTTACAGAAGCAATCAAGAGATCGTCATATCGCCGTCACACTGCACCGATAATCAAACCTAGCGAAAAATTTCAATATCACTAGTAAATTTAATTACAATGGTACCACATGTATAATAATTATCAGGAGAAGATTCTAATGCATCCAGTGAACCAGATAACCACATGGAGGCGATTATCATGTGCATTACTCCATTACTCTATTAAAAGCAGTGCATTCACTTAGCCAATAAAACATGATAAAACAGATCCTTTGTGAACCACATCCATCAGATCCACAGATACAATAACACACGCTTATGTCACAATGCGATTATGCGTATACAAGAAATGCGCAGACAGCATACTTGGCTAGGTTGTTACTGATATATCATTGCCATGGTAGACCTCATTTGCTCACAGCTGGGTTCCTGTCTAACATCGGTCCTTTCATGGAAGAAGGTAGCAGACAACATTTGCAACCAGTGTAGCCATAGATCAGATTGCACAGGGCGTGCATCTAATCAGGGTTTATCCTGTTTGTCAATGTCCCGGAGCAGACAATGATGCACATACAATATGCATACACTGATAACAAACAAATGAAAAGTACCACTTAACATTTGCAAACAACGGGGGCCCTGATCAGCCTGCGCAGCAACGCAGTCTGGTCAAGCGTAGCCCTGTTTACAAAGACGGCGACCATTTCTAACCTTATTGGTGCGACGCCAAATAGAAGCTTCGCAAATGTTGATCAATGTTTAATTGGCAAAAATGTTAAGCAATTTTCTCAAACCAAAATATGTGTTTGTAAGCACGATAAGTGCGCAATATTTTGCCGCCTACACAACTAACACTACTGTCTCTGTTTATAAGGGCTTGCCATCCATCAACATATCAGATCATCATCGTTTTTTCATTAACATTAAGGTTTCCTCCTTATAGGAATTACGATTTGCCTGGTTTGGCCCTCAGGTACGTTATTATCTTTGGCTATTTTGTTACCTGGGAGTTGAATTGGGCTATTGCCCATTATAAAAATAGTAATATTATTACTGATCCTACTGCTTTTTGGAGGGGGCCAAGTGACTCTGGTGTGGCGAGGACCTGGCTTCAGATCAGGATTATTCTGATTTTAGGGCTGAATATTTATGGGCCACGCTCTGTGAAAACCAGCCTTAATGACAACGTCATGAAAACCTGAAAATGATGTCGCAAAGTTACGCTTAAATTTACCAAGGTCACGTCGGATTTTGACACTTGAAATCGTTGCGTCATTGCAATAAGTTTTCCTATGTATAGCCGTACGCATTACTAATTGTGGCTCACACATATTTTAATGTTGGATATGCGTTGCCGAATTTTACAGTTGTTTTCATAGTGGTTCAGTTGTCTGTTTTTTCGGTTTCCTTCAAGGAAACAAGTAGTGATTTTGTTGATTAATTTTATACAAATGAGCATTTTGCAAATGATTTTTTATAATATTATATGGACGACTTGTAAATGACATTTGAAACTAAATAACCATATGACCGGTATTTTTTAGATAACACATCACAAAATCAGTATGATGCAATCATAATGCTAATATTTCTTTTAAACTTTATTTATATAACAATTACAAACACACGTGAGAACATTTGTAGTCGGCATAGATGGAGGCGTCTGCATCTTTCATAATTTGGGTTGAAACCGGAATTCTCAAAGAAAACAAACTTATCCTGTCTGGCGACCACCATCAGGTATACTTGTCCATAGGCGTAACAACGGGTGCGGCGTTTAACCCAATATATTTAATGTAGCGCATGGACGAGTGATTTTTCCAATCGGTTATCCGGCGTGTTTGATATGTTAGCAATATAAAACTGTCAACGCTGTATCAATAAAGTATTAATAAAGAACATACACAGGCAGAAATTTGTTATTTTACCGTCTCAATGTGTTTATCTGACATTTACATGTAAATCTTGTAAATTTGAAAGCTTCATTTCGTTATGTTAAATATTGAACAACAACTAGAGAAAAGATGGATTCTATGGGAAAATGATTTCCCTGTTCTATTATTTTGGGCAATTTGCTAGCTCTACATCAAAGATTATTTGTTTAAAGGTATAAACTATACAGTTAACTAAATTTTTGACATTTTTGAATGGCTCAAATTGTAGCCGTAGATAACATATCGGAGGCGAATTTGTGTAGCTAGCTCCGTACGTACTGTCCCGTGAGACGTAAAGATAATTGCTGCTGTATTCATACGCTCGAACTGTCTTGATACGTATTTTCCAAAATGTAACTGATAAACTGAGCATAAAACTGTGGAAACTATAGAGAATAGTATATGTAGAGTTTTAGATACAAAGCAAGACGGACCAAAACACAATAGGATAAGTTGGGGCACTATTTTCTTGGTCGTACTCGCCGTTTAGGCGCAGCACGACAATGGCTGCCCCCATAGAATTTTACGTGACATAATGTGCTATCTCCAAGGACTCTACCACAGGTGGAAGACTGGGACCTAGGACTTGATAAATGGCTCATTTGTAAACCGTTACCCCACCAAACAATTTCCGTACAATAGACACCAGAAACGGGTGGGTGGAGTAACGTTTTATTAAATGAGCCATTTATTGGGTCCTAGGTCCGAGTCTTCCACCTGTGCACTTTACATGACGTCGGAAATATCATTTACCGGCGACGTGTGCCGTTGTAGCGAATTGTGAAAACTATAGAGAATAGTATATGTAGAGTTTTAGATACAAAGCAAGACGGACCAAAACACAATAGGATAAGTTGGCACAGGGCACTATTTTCTTGGTCGTACTCGCCGTTTAGGCGCAGCACGACAATGGCTGCCCCATTAGAAATTTACATGACATAATGTGCTATCTCCAAGGACTTTACCACAGGTGGAAGACTGGGACCTAGGACCTGATAAATGGCTCATTTGTAAACCGTTACCCCACCAAACAATTTCCGTACAATAGACACCAGAAACGGTTGGGTGGAGTAAAGTTTTTTAAATGAGCCATTTATTGGGTCCTAGGTCCGAGTCTTCCACCTGTGCACTTTACATGACGTCGGAAATATCATTTACCGGCGACGTGTGCCGTTGTAACGAATTGTCATTGTTTCTTATATTATTTATCAATTAAATATAAATGTTTTGAAATATCGCTAAGTATATATTAATAATAATGAAACAAAGAGAAGTTTCTGTGTGAGTACAAACGTCACGACTCATGCGGTCCGCTGTCCGCAAATATTGATAATGACGACGTAACGTACGTATTGTCAAAAGAACGTCGATGCGACAAAGTGACGTCAGATAAGTATATTTGTTGGTCTAGAAAGATGGTTTATCAGTTAAATACAACATTGGTTTATATATCATATTGTTCGAGAGAGATCAAATTTTCTAGGTATCACGGTTGAAAATTCAATTTCGCATGTTTGACCCATAAAGAAGGAGTAGTATATGAGAGTCAAAATGATACAAGTTTATATGGAAGGCACCCACTACGTGTGGTGCCTCCCACACGAAATTTGTATCATTATTGACTCTCATATACTACTTGGATTTTCCCCCACCGTTATCACGGTATGTATGAGAAGAGTGGAACATATTTTTCATCAACCGCGAGACCATATATTTCCTAGAGCAAAAAATAAAAAAATAAAAAAAGTTATAGGTCTAGCCGAGAATCGAACTCACAACCCACGTCTCCATAGAATGGCTCCTTAGCCCACACGACCACGAAGGCTGTTACTAAATATAAACCTGAAGATAAAACACCTGATTGTGTTGTGCAATAATCGATAAGGTAAAATATACTCTATTAGAGATAAGAATCCCTATGTTATACTCAGTATAATACAACAATCTGTCATACATTTATTAAAAATAAAATAACAATTTACACCATATTAGAGACAAGTTATCCATTGGTTATACTCAATATATTACAACAATCTGTCACAAATATAAACTGACACCCTATTAGTATGGAACGCCAAATCTACATAAACGCAAATATATATTGCTAGCAACAAATATTTGGAGCTAGCAATAAATATTTGGAGAGCTCTCGAAATCATTTGGAGAGCTCTCGAAATCAATTAATGATATCTCTAAATCATTTGGAGAGCTCTCGAAATCATTAGGAGCGAGCATTATATAACATTTGATTTGGAAAGCTCTCGAAATAATTTGGAGAGCTCTCGAAATCAATTAATGATATCTCGAAATCATTTAGAGAGCTCTCGAAATCATTTGTAGCGAGCATTATATAACTTCGATTTGAAGAGCTCTCTAAATCATTTGGAGCTATCTCTAAATCATTTGGAGAGCTCTCGAAATCATTTGGAGAGCTCTCGAAATCAATTAATGATATCTCGAAATCATTTAGAGAGCTCTCGAAATCATTTGTAGCGAGCATTATATAACTTGATTTGGAGAGCTCTCTAAATCATTTGGAGCTATCTCTAAATCATTTGGAGAGCTCTCGAAATCATTTGGAGAGCTCTCGAAATCAATTAATGATATCCCAAAATCATTTAGAGAGCTCTCGAAATCATTTGTAGCGAGCATTATATAACTTGATTTGGAGAGCTCTCTAAATCATTTGGAGCTATCTCTAAATCATTTGGAGAGCTCTCGAAATCATTTGGAGAGCTCTCGAAATCATTTCGAGCTATCTCTAATTCATTTCGAGCTAGCAATATATATATTATTTGGAGCTAGCATTAAATCGCTTGAAACTATGAAAACGATGTCTCACTGAATTTTTGAATTACGCATTGAATTACGCAGCATGATTTACCCAAATATACCCAAATCTTCATTAAAAATAACATTTATGATTGTATTATATACTTTTTCTACAATATAACATTAGTATATCATATAATAACCACATTTTGACCGAAACATAGGAAGAATAAAGCACATATTTCTGCGGGAAAACGATTAATATAGCATTATTATAAACGGAGACTACCGAGACTCATTAATTATGTCTCAGTTGTCTAACTTTAAGTTATCATCGACCATGATTGCATATCGCACATAATGTGGTTGTGACTGGAGAAATGTGGTTTATGGGTTTTGCGACCAGTGTAGATCCAGATCAGCATGTGCATCCGCAGTCTGATCAGCATCTGCAACATTCGTCATTCCATAAATGAAACCCCCAGTTATGCTTCGAACAAGCAATGTAGGTCGTTACCAGGCTACAGAAGGGATCTATTTAATCGGAACCTACACTGGTCACAAAATGTCGATAAGCCCCATTTATCCAGTCACAGCCACATATACATATTAATGCAGTATTAGTTTCAAAATATTGGTAGTTTATATATTTAAATTATATATTACTACCGTATATAAATATATAATTATACTAGTTGACATAACAGTTTACACACACTGTCTCCTTGAATGTCAACATTAGAGAGGTTCTACTGTTTTTATGAGTATTTCAATTAAAAATCATCATTCCCATTTAGCCATTATAAAGTGCATTATATTCCTTTGCTTACTAGCATAAGTGAATCGCGGTATTCTCCCTTTATTTCATGTACAAATATTTCCATTTTGCATCAAAACATTAAAAAAGGCCCTGGTATAAGCAAATTAATGACATATATTATGTAAGTCCAAACATCATTATTATAATGTGTATAGCTTTATTTATTAACAAATATAGTAATTACATGAAGATTTGGGTAGATTTGGGTAAATCGTGGCATCCCAAATTTAGTGCGACTTTACCTAGACCGGAAGTCGCCTGTCACACGTTTAGTAGTGAATACACATATGTCGAGCATGTTTACAGCACAGGTTGAAGTAACGGACCGAGGACTATAAATAAATTAAATATGCCTAAAAGCATGAATAAATGAAAAAGAAATAAGCTAAACAATTTATTTTTACTCCATCCATATACTCCATATTGAAGGTTACGAAGTTTTTAATAGGCTCGGTGCACATGCGTACAGAGATTTTAAAAGCGTGGGAAGGGAGCGCGTATTGTTTTTTTCCTCCAGTTCCCACGTGGAGTGGTATTTGGAGCTAGCATCAAATCAAGTTTATAATGCCCTCTCTAAATCAATTTGAGATATCTCCAAATGAATTCGAGAGCTCTCCAAATGATTTCGAGAGCTCTCCAAATGATTTAGAGATAGCTCCAAATGATTTCGAGAGCTCTCCAAGTCAAGTTATATAATGCTCGCTACAAATGATTTCGAGAGCTCTCTAAATGATTTCGAGATATCATTAATTGATTTCGAGAGCTCTCCAAATGATTTCGAGAGCTCTCCAAATGATTTAGAGATAGCTCCAAATGATTTAGAGAGCTCTCCAAATCAAATGTTATATTGCTCGCTCCAAATGATTTCGAGAGCTCTCCAAATGATTTCGAGATATCATTAATTGATTTCGAGAGCTCTCCAAATATTTATTGCTAGCTCCAAATATTTGTTGCTAGCAATATATATTTGAGTTTATGTAGATTTGGCGTTCCATATATTAGAGATAAATCCATAAGTTATACTCAGTATATTACAACAATCTGTCATACATTTATTAAAAATAAAATAACAACTGACACCCTATTAAAGATAAAAATCTATTGGTTATACTCAGTATAATGTCTACCATAAAGCAAATGAGAGAGCAAGCTAAGAGTTGGGGAATTTCCCTAAGAGGTTTGAGACTCAAGAAAGATATAGCAGATAGGATAAGTGACGCGCGAGCCGTCGTCTACGAGGAGGGACTGCGGCGTGCGGTTTCGACCGGACGACTGCCCGCCGACCCTGAAAAACGCTCCGAGAAATTGGAGAACGAGACGACGGCCAGTCTGCGTGCCACCGCTTACGCGCAGCGTGTAAAAGAAGATCCCAGCGCACGTAGAAAAGCCCTATACAAGGTGTACTACAATAAGATTTATCAAGGGTTGGTGGGGAGACCTCCTAAGAGTAGGAGAGATATCGCTAGATATTTGGTGGAGGACGGTACCAGGATTCTCGCCGAAGTTATGGAAACTGTTGATAGGGGTAGGATGAAGATAGTATGGACTTTCGAGAGGGGGGTAGACGGGGAGATCGCTAATCGCATAATGAATAAAATTCGCCCAGAGATGACCACGGCATGTTATCTTAGGTATTCGTGCTCGTATCATATTAGGAACATCGAGACCGACGACACGATGATATATCACAAACAATCAAAGGGTAGTCCGTGGATAAACGAGATCGCAAAATTTGAGAGTTGGATAACCGATAGAGAGAAAGGTCGAATGGACATCGACAAAGTCGATTGACCCAACACAAAATGGGACCTTCGTTCGTTGGATATCGGTTGAGGTGAAGATGATCATCGACGCTCAACAACTCCTCATGGGAGCCGGAAAACTCCCCGATTGGTTAAGACAGAAAAAGGGAATGTATTCCGTTGACACGTACGACGACTACTTGTGTCTGTTTAGGTGCATAGCCATACACCGTGGAGGGAGACCCGACGGGTGCTGTAGGAAGGCACGAGCTTTAGCTCGCGAATACCTCGGTCACGATAACGGACCGGATAGTAAGGGAATCCCCCTGGAAGATATTAAGAAGGTCGAAGAGCACTTCAAGATGGGCATTCGCGTTTACGAGCCCACCGACGACGGAGTGTGGTACCTCATGAAGGTTCCGGCAAACTACGACGCGGTTGGGGAGAAGATCATGACGATAGGAATGTTTGGAGGTCACTCTTTCCTCATAGCGAACCTCCGCAAGATGACGAACGAGTACGGGTGCACCGGATGTCAACAACGGTTCACAAAGTCGTGTAACATGCACAGGCACGCGACCACCTGCATGGGTGGGAAGACCGTGGTGGGTGGCCGGCGATCCGGTCGACGGTTACTGTCACGAGACCAAGACCGTGTTTCAGTTTCACGGATGCTACTGACACGGGTGTCCGATGCATTGCAGGAGAGGTAACGCGAGATCGCTGTACAGGAGAACGAAAATTCAAGAAGATAAAATAAGGTATGAGGGTTACGAGCTGGTGGTGATGTGGGAGTGCGAGTGGTTGAATGGGGTGCATACCTACTATCCACAATCGCCGCGCGAGAAGGAGACGACTCTGTACCCTCACGAGATAGTCTACGACTTCGAGGCGTATCTCGGCAAGTGAAAAACCACGCAACCCACCAAAGACCTGACCTTCGAGGTCGAGCACGTTCCTATATCGGTGTCGTTGGGGGATACTATGCATGAAGGGATAACCCACATCTGCGAACGAGATCCTGACACGCTAGTCGAGAAGTTCGTGACCGAGCTACAGATGAGAGGCAAGGCAATCAGGGAGGGGGTTAGGAAGAAGTATCTGCCGGCCGACATAGATATGATATCGAAGTCTCAGCAAGCAAAGATTGTCTCTTGGATTGACCAAGTCCCGGTGGTGGGGTTCACGTGTAGCAGGTACGACCTGAACCTCATCAAGCAGTACTTTGTCGAGAAGTTGGCGGCCACCGTGAATAAGGTGATGGTCGGAAAGAGAGCCAGCACGACGATGTTTCTGTTTACCCCGGAGTTTAGATTTCTCGACATCATTCAGTATCTGGGACCCGGTAAGGCGTACGACTGCAAAACGATAAAGTCTCACTTCCCGTACGAGTGGTTCGATAGCGCGGACAAGCTCGATCATCCGGGGCTGCCAGACTATCCCGAGTGGTACTCGAAGTTGAAGGGTGAGTTCCTACTGTCGTTGTCCGAGTGGAAAGAGTGTAAGAAGGTATTCCGAGAAAATGGGATGAAAATGGGATGAATACGTTCAAGGAATGGTTGCAACACTACAACGACTTGGATGTAGGACCGTTCCTGGAGGCTCTGACTAAAATGACGGAGTTCTACAGGGGAAGAGGTGTGGATATACTCAAGGATGCTGTGTCTCGGCCCGGTGTTTCCCTTCAGTACCTACTCCGAGGGTCGATCGATGGGAAGGCGGACACGCCCGAGCTGTGGTCGCCGAAGTCTGAAACTTAAAAGATGATGAAGCAGGGATTGGTCGGTGGTCCGTCCATAGTGTTGTCTAGATACGCAGAGGCTGGCAGGTCGAAAAACAGAGGTCAGGTAGGTAGTCGGGAGGAGAAGATGTGCAAGGCGGTGATGGGGTACGACGCCAATGCGCTGTATCTGTCTACTCTGTCAAAAGACATGCCGTGCGGGGAGGAGACGATATGGACGTGTGACGACCCACAAAGACAGTCGTATATAGACTGTTTTGTGAGGAAGGTCAGGAGTGAAAAGTGGTTCGGATTTGCGGAGTTGGATATAGAGGTACCGGAAATGTCGCCGCTGTTCGTTAATCGAGAAGTCGACGAGACCGAGGTTCCGCAGCACATGAAGGACTACCTGGCCAGGACCGGGAGGAAAAGGGTCGAAGGACAGAGAAAGCTCGTGGGGGCAATGTCCGCCAAGAAGATGACCATATACTCCCCGCTGCTAAAGTGGTATCTGGAGCACGGTCTGATCGTCAAGGCGGTGCATATGGTGATAGACAACACGCCCGGCAAACCGTTTCAATGGTTCGTTAAAGAGGTCACCGCTGCCAGACGGACGGGGGACGTCGACAAGAGCAAGGCGGTGTTGGCGGAGATATTAAAACTGGTTGGCAACGCGTGTTGTGGCAAGTTGATAGAGGCACAAGAGAGACACCTGAACACCACATGTACGAAGGATGAGAAGACTGTCGACCGGGCACTGAGGTCGGCGTGGTTCGAATACCTGGAGGAGATTGGGGAGGCTTACGAGATATCGAGCAGGAAGACTCGAGTGGTGATCAACAGACCGTTTCAGTGTGGCATAGCGGTCTACCAGTTGGCCAAGCTCCGGATGCTCGAGTTCTATTACGACTTCTTGGACAAGTACGTGGATCGCGGAGATTCCGAACTTATACAGATGGACACTGACAGCATGTACTTCGCGGTGTCGGAGAAGACGCTGGCGGTGGTGGTGAGAAAGAATATGAAGAGAAAGTTCAACAAGGAGAAGGCCGAGTGGTTGGCGTGGGACGCGTGGAGCAACAGAACTCCGGGACTGTTCAAGCTGGAATTCGGGGGAGATGGAGCCATCGCTCTGTGTAGCAAGTGTTACTACGTGAGCGGTGACGGAAAATCTATGCACTCGGCCAAGGGGATGTCGAAGAGATCTAACGATCTGACTTGGGGAAGATACAATAGTGCTCTCGAAGGGGGTAGGGATATGGCGGAGAACAGGGGATTCCGAATGGTTAATGGGGTGATGAAGACGTACAAGCAGGAGAATTTGGGGTTGTCAGCGTACTACGACAAGAGGAGAGTGATGGAAGACGGGTTACACACCGAGCCTATAGGATAGGTAAAACAAAAGAACTCTGAAAAATGGGAGAATACTAAAGACTCTGACGATCCGGGGGTAGCTGGGTGTCAGAAAGTACCATAAGAAGTTCTTCGCGAACAAACACGCGAGATGGACTATCAGCTAAATAGTAGAGCACCGGCTCATCAGGTTTGGTAATGGATCGATCCAGATGATATACAATGAGAGACCACACGGGATCAGTCACCTTCGAGCTCTCCCGGTTGATAGAGGTAGCGGACGTCAACATCCGATGGAAGTCGTTTCTCCGCTAAACCAACGGGTCGTCTGCACGAGACGAGGGTTTGCTCGTCACGTTTTTAGACTTGATGGCATCTACAGGCTTCTTATTGATCAATCTGGTCAACTCTCCGTTCAGTGCGGAGACCACGGCGGGCAGCCTGGTCACCCACTCGGTCGATCGCGTATGAGGATCAACAAGTTCTTTGGCATATTGTTGTCCGAACAATCTCTCAGCCAGGGTTCGATTGAATCGCTCCACGATCCCCTGGTCTCGGTGGATGTTGACGCGGCCGCGTCTGATAGAAACGTTGTGTTTAGATAACAGATGAAAGACCGCGTCCATGAACTCGCGGCCGGGATCGACCTGGAGAAGATTCTTTAGTGGCCAACGGCTCAGCCCCCTTATAACGACTCGCTACGTCAACGATTGTCAGTGCGTACTTGTACGTTTTGCGACCGACGCGATCGTGAGGGAGAAACAGGGGATCCGCTTGGTGAACTTGGTTAGGCACCGGCACGTCGAATTTCGAGCACGGAATACTGCGAGGCGCGGGTAAATAGATCTGCCAGATGGCCTGCTTCTTGAGCCATTCCTTGGCAGTATTTTCGGAAACCTTGGTCGCCGCGGCAAGGTTCTTGATGGCCGCGAGTCCCTTCCAGTAGCCGCGGGGGGCTGTAGTACGTGTTCGCTGGCTTGCGCGCTAGGCGAACCGATGGTTTGGTGTCAAGTTTGTGCGTGTTCATCGTATGCGAAGTATTCTAATATATCGGACAATCTCCAACATGCCCTCGCCAGATCGTCCGGTAACTGCGTCGTTAATAATAAACCTTTGTTGGAAGTACAATTGCGATTGGGAGATATGTTCTGAAGGAACTTGGGAAAATCTAATTCATCCCTCAACACTGTTGAACTCGATTGGGAGGAATCTAACATCCGCTTTGCGAAAAGGATGGCTGCTTTTTCGTCCTCGCGCCACGTCTCGAGAGAATCTCGGGCCAGACGAATCATACCCTTTGCGCCAACTGTACGGTGCTTAAAGGCAGTGTAGCCTACATCGATCATAGCAAAATAAAGTTCGTCAACTAACATCGTTCTATATATTTATAAAACAAATTAAAAAAAATATTTCTATCTCGATTGAATATAGTAGACGACGAGCCCCACCACACGCATTCCCACGACGATGAACGCGATCTCGCGGTCGTTTTGGGCCTCTGACGGTACATACAAATCTGAAAGTTGGGGCTCGCGATCCAGCGGCGCGAGACTCTTCTGTGGATATGCCAGCTCGTACTCGCGGTTGGCTTCTTCAACGTTCTGGAAAGTTTGCGCGGCGTGATTCTCGCGGCGAAGCTCTTCGTTGACCCAGTCCGGATGGGCGGTTCGTTTTTTCGACCATGCTTCCATGCTTCCATGCTTCCATGCGCTATTGAGTTGTTCTACATCTAAATCGTGACGCTTGCGCTCCTCATCCACGTTCGAGCTTCTCATTTTCGAGAATATAAAGTTGCTACCGCTGAACGCCAATGCGTTTACAAGCGCACCACCTATCATTATTCCGATCGAAGCCATTATTTCCATATATTAGATAATCTCGAGTCGCAACTGCGACCATTATATCTCCGGCCACGAGCCCTACGTCTCTCACAGTAAAGTTCAATTTGAGAGAGGGCCCTCCGAAGACCATCTTTGATAGTCGAGCATACCCGATACTTAAACCCGATATCACCACGCCGTTATAACGTGCATTCACTATCATTTTACCATCGTTTTTAGCCATTGTTGATAATTATAATTTTTGCATATAAAAGGGATCGCGATCAATGTTTAAATGGGGCGCAATCGGTTTCGTAACTTTCTTCGGAACCGCGGCTGGTTGTTTTTCCAATCGGGATTGGTGTAATAGGGGGTATTTCAGTACACACAGGGTGCCCACAACTGCCAGACCACCACCAACAACACACGGGACGATTTATATGTAATAGGGGTAGGAGCTAAAGAAATCGGGGATTGCTCTTCCAACTGCCTCTCCTGTTCCAATTCGTGGATTGGGGGAGAAACAGCTGCCACCTGGTGTTTTGCTGTTTCAACAGCAGGAACAGCAATCGGGGATTGCAACGACCGTTTGGCCTCTCGAAGCTCGGCGAGTATTTCATCTTGTTTAACTTTTCGGGTGGCAGCCGCCGCCCGCCCAGCTGCCTGTCTTTTTAGGTTTTTATGTCGTGCAACCGGATTCGTCCAATCTCGATTGGGTGTTGAGGGCTCCTGTGGAGCTGCGGCAATCTCAGATTGAACCACAATTCGTGGATTGGGAGTTGAAGTTGGAGCAATCCCCGATTGCTGTGGTTCGGTAACTCTCGCAGGTGTGTCTTGTGTCATCATTTTCTTCTGAGCCTATAGTTCGTGTGCATATATGTCCAAATTGACAATGTTTACCCGTGGTCAACGCGGTTGTCAGCGGAGCTAAGTACATTCCAAACTTGTGATAAATTGAGCAGCAGGCTGTTCTAAGAGTGTGTCCTATAAAAGGGTCAGTCTCTAGATCGCGAATCAACCCCCGTTGTTTGGTATAGGGAGAAGTATACTAACGGCGGTTGCGTACAAATGAATAGCCGCCGATCAAAGAGTTTTCGTCATCTCAGAACCTAACCTAGATTCGTATCGCACATACATTTGATGGATCTCCACATCTGACATCTTGTCCACCTGACAAACTGAGAGACGCCTACCGAGATAATGCTCCGATTGTCCCCCAGCAACCAGCGCAGCTAGCCGCTCGCGTCTCGCCGCGTTTTCATTTTCATTCGTATCGGCAGGTGTTGCAATTCCCGATTGCTCTGTCGGAGTTGATGTTTCATTATCTTTCAGGAAAGATACCGTGTCGGCAGTCGGAGTTGAGGTTTCTTCCATTAGCTGATCGAGAAGTTTGTCGCAGTTCATTATTGCTAATTTTCTTAAAATTAATTTAACTGTTCTTACAAGTCTCATAACTTTAACATATTTCTTTATTGCAAAAATAAAAAAGCGCACCACCCGATACTTATGATCACCGTTATGCTCGCAACAAAGCTCGCAGCGGAGCACCAACTTGTTAACATTGTTAACCATTGTTCAGCATTTGTTCAACATTTGTTAAGCATTTCTTCAGTATTGTTCAGCAATTGCTAATTTTCTTAAAATTAATTGTTAAGTAATTGCTCAGTAATTAATTGATAACTTTATAAGCAGTTGGTTGATCAGTCTTTAGCAGAAGCTTGGCGTGCTTAGTTTCCGAGATCATTTGTCGAACCTCCAGGCGCTCCTCGCGCTTTGGGATAACGTCATTCTCTCGAAGACAGTCATCGATTAAGTCTCGGTCCTTGCAGTGAAAGAGGGCGACCCATTTCGTTTGCTCGCGCAGATCCTTGAGGACGGCGTTGTACTTTTGAGTGGAGATCCATACGCTTTGCCTCGCATGACGGCCAGAAAATGCGAGCTCGGAGAGCATGTCCTTCTTTTTGGTCATCGCCGCCTTGGCCGAGCAATCGTCAATCACGTATAGGGTGGGCTCACCCTGAAATATTTTATAGAAGCCGCGCAGCCAATCGTGAAGTCTGTCGCCGGGGTCAATGATGTATACATCAGGGTCGTCCCATATCCACGGGCGCCACTGATAAGTATCGTTGTTCCGCACAGTGGGACACAGGATCACAATGTGACGAAAGGCATCGCTGTAGGACCCCTCGAGCAAGTCGAGGATGACAACCGTTTTTCCACATCCTGTCTGCCCACATATTATGGCAGAGTGAGCATCACACACACCAATTTTAATTGGGTTAGATTATTTTTTTATTAAATCAGTAGAGTGCTGAGACGTATCGACCATCTTCGATGTTGAGTTGTGCGTCTGTAATTATATATAAGTACACGTTCAATGGCCCGGCTCCATCCGCCTCTTTGGTTATCTGGATCGTCACACCCTCGCTAGCGTTCTCAACTTGGCGTCCGCTACCGTGCATTTGGTCATCGTCGCTGGCTCGCATGTCTAGCCATAACGCGTATATGGTAGTCAGGAACTCCGCGATGGAGACGGCCGAGAGCTGCAGGTCTTTGGTAACCGCGGCAACCTCCGGGGAGCGCTTAGAGCCGGAAGCAAACTGCTTTCTGACTTCGTCCCACTGCTGGTGTGCGCGAAGACCCGCGCTGTAGAGTTGATTGGGAACTCCCTCGATCGTCACCTCTACCTTTGTGATTTTGGGGTTATATAATTTGTCTGTTTTTCTGGCACCGAGCGCGAACCGAGCATCCTCGAACAACATCAGTATACCTTTCATCGAGCGGGCGGGTACGTTGACGTTAATATTCCACAATGTGTCGCTTATGTCTTTCGTCATCTTGCGATGGCGAAGAACTCGGTCATAAAATATGGCAACTCACCCGGCGTACTGGGTTCTGATAATCGCGCGAGTTCGGTCATCGTGACCATGTCGTACTCCAACGAAATATTATCGATCGTATATGTCGATAACATGTCGGTGGTTATGAGAACTCGGCCGTAGTCGTTGAACGTTAGTTCGTATTCGAGGCGGTCCGCCAAAGCGCTCTGATAGTAGGGCATGTGACTCTCCAGCAACTCAAAGTCGAGCGGGATGTAGAAGCGGTTGCCGTAAGCGCCCGCGACCGCGTTGTCACTCGCGTTGTTATCTGCCTTGTTACCAGCCCCGATTCTAAGTTTGGTTACGTTCTTATTTTTGCTGGTGTCAATACCCTGATAGACCGCGTTTTTGCCCTCTTGAGCCATCTTCCACAGGTCCTGATAACAATGGTAGACGTCGCTGTCATCGATCGACATCATCTCATTACCAGAAATATTTATCATGGTCTTCTTGACGATGGCGCGACCCAGGTTCTGAACAGCGGTTCGGTCAGCGTCTCGAATACATAATTTAGTGAAACTATTGAACTCGTATGGTTTTGTCTTTAATACATAATTATAAAGATGGCTGATTACAATATTGACATGGACGAAGTTGGCCGAGACGATTACACCGATGATTGTGATGATGATGATAACTTCGAGGATTCCATCACGACCTTCGACAAAACACCACCTCCAATTAGTGAATTGGATGAAATAGGGGGCTCTACCAACACCGTTAGTCTAAGTCGAGAATTACTCGAGGGAGCTGTAAACGACTACTACAACAGTTTGGCAGAAATCGGTCTGGTCCCGTCTGTCGGCCGCGACTACTCCAAGTTCGAATTGGATATGAAGGGTAGGTTGCGACTAAAAGCATCAAATATCCCAATCGTCAACATGAACACCGGAAAACCCCTAGCGCTGAACACCGTTGTCGGAAACCGGGGCGGTTGCGAAATCATAAGGAACGAACTAGGCTTCACGGATTGGAAGCGTGGTAAAACAATTATGCCAACCCGCGCTGTAGAGGCTCTACAGTCAACCGACCGTCAATAATTATCTAAGCTGCGCTTAATACTTTGTAAGCAGTTGGTTGATCAGTCTTTAACAGAAGCTTGGCGTGCTTAGTTTTTGAAAGGATCTGTCGAACCTCCTGCCGCTCCTCACGCGTTGGGATAACGTTGTTCTCTCGACGACATCGAATAAGTCTCGGTACTTGCAGTGAAAGAGGGCGACCCATTTCGTTTGCTCGCGCACATCCTTGAGGACGGCGTTGTACTTCTGAGTGGAGATCCATACGCTTTGCCCCACATACCGGCCCGAATATGCGAGCTCGGAGAGCATGTCCTTCTTTCTGGTCATCGCTGCCTTGGCTGAGCAGTCGTCAATCACGTATAGGGTGGGCTCGACCTGAAATAGTTCGTAGAAGACCCGCAGTCAATCTTGGAGCCTGCCACCGGGGTCAACGACGTAGACCTCAGGGTCAGCCTAGATCCACTGGCGTTGCTGATAAGTCATGTTGTGTCGCACAGTGGGACACAGGATCACAATGTGTCGAAAGGCATCGCGGTAGGGCTCCTTGAGCAATTCCAGGATGAAAACCGTTTTTCCGCATCCAGTCTGCCCACATATTATGGCAGAGTGGGCGTCCTTCGAAAAATCCTTCAGTTTTTTTAGTAGAGTGCTGAGACGAATTGGCCATCTTCGATGTTGAGTTGCGCATCTGTGATGATATACATGTACACGTTCAATGTGCCGTTGCCGTCCGCCTCTTTGACTATCGTCATACCCTCGCTCGCGTTCTCCATTCGGCGTCCACTACCGTGCAGTTGGTCGTCGTCGAGGGACGAACTCGGATTAACGTATTGTAAGAGGGGTAAACAATTATACCCGCCCGTGCTGTATAGGCCCTACAGTCTACCGAAGAAATGATGGTGAAGACGGCCGCCACGATATAAACGGTCGAGCACAGCGAGGTCCCGCGTGTAGCCACCGATGCCATTCGCACACAATGGAGATCACGTTCAGCGAAAATGAGATACTCAGCACGATGAATGACTCGCCGTTAAACCTTCGCGAACTCCGGGGACTCGATAAGGCTATGCAAACAGTCCGGGGCGAACTGGTCCTTAACCTCTCCAAACTCACGGCGCTGGATGAACATATCGCACTAGAAAAAATAAAACTGGAAGAAGCCCATGACGATAGCGAAGCTATCGAGCAGATCACTGAACGCCTGTGGTCGTTGCGGGATGAAAGAGAAGCTCGCTTGGTGGCTGCATCGGCTCTCCGTGAGGCGCTCCGCACCCAAGTAAATCGGATCTGCGAAACAATCTCGAGGGTCCTGCACGAGGACACGACACTCAGTGAGCGTCTTCGGACCCTGTTCAGGGAGCAGGGCGTCGCAATAGTAAGCATCCTCACTGCGCTCGGCATGACTATATCGGCCCTAGTTCTAAATATCACGGGAGGTGGTGCAGCGGCTGCACCCACACCAGTGCCCGCGTCAGCCGGCGGAGCGTAGCAGGTGGACTCTCCTTCTTGCTATCTATATTATCAAAAACGGGCGGATGACTCGCCGAGAATGCTCCTACTGTTCGCCGCCCGAGAATGGCTTAGGTCAAAACCAAAGCGCGAATAGTCCGATCGCCACGAGGGCGACGACGAGCCCTAATTTTTCAGTCTCGTGGGCATCAGTTGGAACAACGACGGAACTTGTTGTGGCATTTTACGCTGTGACAGCGCTTTGTACTGTTGCGGGTGCTTGCGGTTTTATGAAATCGGTTCCAGTTGCGATGCGCTCGATGATATCCGCGTTCACGTTCCCGTTATGGCCGATCTTTTGTTTGACGGTGGCGATTACGATCTGATTATTGCAACCGTCAACCCGGTCGTCTCCTAGTATCATATTTCTCGGTGCCATATACAGACCTATTCCAAATACATAGTCTACTGGCGTGCCAGCATACTGCAAAACGTCTTGATACCGATGAATCGCCGCCGGGAGGTCAACCGGAGATGAGATGGTGTCCTCGACGTTTGCCAAGAAATTTTTCTTGGTATCGAACGCCGTTCCTGTGCCCAGTATAGCACTGCGCGCTTGAGCCTGTGGGCCGAGGATGGCCCAGACGTATGTGCGAATGGAGTCGTTGAGACGAGGAACCCCGGCCTGCTTGAACCCCTTATCTAACATAAATGTACCCCAAGCGTCCTGGACCGCAGCAGCTCGCTGTATGTAATCAACATGAGCTCGTTTAGGAGGTAACCAATCGCAGGATGAGACACCGCAGCTTTCCACCCGTTCACGGCCTCCATGGTAGTAATCTTGGGCAGCCTATATTTTTCAAAGATGTAGGGGAAGTTGGTTTGAAAGCCTGTTCCAGCTGTTGTCACTGTTGTGACAGCCGGGGCAACTGTTAAGCTGCGAACTTGGATAGTGGGGTGCACCAGCTAGGGAGCGCCCGCCTTAGCGAAGTAGACACCGCCGGGCTTGTGCATCGCATCAGAATTAAAATCAAACACCTTGGTATCCATAGATATCAAAAACAATATTATCATGTTTGCTACGCTCATCAATGTTCAAAGGGTGGCTTGCACGCTTTATAAGCCGATAGACAACTCTTGCGGGGAACGCCGCGCCGGCGTCAGATCAATCACCTTCACAGTCGGATGGCGAAATGTTGAGGAGTACCAAGGGTTCGGCTACATGAAGAACGAACCACCGGTAGGTGTAATATTACCACCAGGTATTTGGAGTTTGAGAGTGCTCAAAGCTTTTGTTGCGTTATAGCTTGATGGTCGAGCCAGCCTCACAATCTCGAAAGCCACCTTGACCGTCGAGCCTGCCAACCTGGTAAGGATCACCCCGACGTTGGCCTTACAGCTCGGATTTACAACAACATACCCTTCTGACAATAAGGGATGGTTTGACCCAGGTGAGCACGTCAGCGACATCCCAGTGAACTTCTCCTTCACGTAAATTCTCAGGGTGTACCTGGGTCAGCCGAACACATCGTACAACACGTTAAACGGATCTCCCTGTACTCTCCTTAAGATCGTGCACGCTAGCGACTGTTTCTATGGCGAGACCCTGACCTTAGACTTCTCAAACCCCGAGATGAAACGTCTGGAATCTGGGCACATCCACGAATTGAAGGTCTCTTTTCTAGATAATAAAGCGCGAGAGCTAAAGAACGATTACCCAATTTCGATCGTTCTCGAAATAACCCATTAAGGATTAAACATAAAATATATATACATGTATTTCATAAATATATATTAATCATGAGCATATACGGCCCATGTAGTTCCAGCGCAAACGCAGAACAGGACGTTCCACCTGCAGAAACGGGCAACAACGATGGGGTGGCAATGAGAAGGATGGAGAGTAGCGTAGCGCAGGCCCGTATAGAGGTGGCTACGGCGATTGCACACGTCCAGCGATTGCAAGCTCCAAAGCCCGTCGTAACAGTTTGGGCCGAGGAGCTGGGCTGCTGTGCGCGAGGGCTACGAATATTCATTTGGACCCAACGCGAGCAACACATATACGGGATACACCATGGCAGCGTCCGGTACGGTTCTGCGAATGTCGGTCTGCTCAGTCAACTTTCGGAGACACGCTGCTGCCGAAGTCCGAGTGAATCTCGTCCTGAACGGGGTAGAGCAGACATATGGCGTCACCAAGCACGCGGGACAGAGGTCAGGGTTTACGATATTCGATGATGACACTCCTATTAAATTTCCCGCCGGTAGTGTTATTAACTTGTTATTAAGTTGCTGACCAATCGAGTTCAGCACTAGCAGTGACACTGTTAACAAAACTTGATTTATGATGAATGACGAGAAACTATATCTTGAACTGCCGTCCGGGACGGCTGACCCGGCATATTTTAGGATGACCACGATTGTCGAGATACAACAGATTCTCCAGCATGAGGGAGAGACGCGGACGGGTCATGCAAAGAAATATAGGCGGTCAGTCAATGTTGTCGAGGGGCTGAACACCACGCTAGCCTCAACTTCCCGTTGTGAGCGGGATGGGGAGTGTGTCTTTATTGTCAACAGTCGTCGCGCGATAGCCGAAAACAATATATCAGATAGCGAGTTCAAACTGGTCGTCGAAGAGATGGCCAGGTACCAGGAGTTAAAGGGCGCGATCCGGTCCAAGGCCCGACCATAAGTTATTGCAGACGAAGACGTAAACTAACTCGTCATGGAGTGGAGGGCCGATGAGAGAAGGAATCTTTTCGCCAGTCTCGGGACGTGATTTGCTTGTTCGCGTGTTTGACGACGGGGGAGATCCCGCCACCATACAGTCCAGCTGTTCCATCGGCACCGCCTTATGAAGCATAAGACTTTCGGGAAAGTTTCCCCGTTACAAGTACACCACCGTAGTTACGTCACCCACTAACCACCATGCATATCGTTAACCGCTAAAGATATGTGTGCACCAGGTTATCGTGTTACCATGCGGCGCTGCATGTGCCGCAATCGCCTCACTCATATATAGCATGTCTCGATACTTAGCCGCATGTGGTTAGCGCCGAGTTTAATAAAATTAAAACAACGAATCAACCCGGAAGATATCGTGTAGACTATATTGTATACACGTAACCTCGATAAGGCGAAATACTTTCGGCTATAAATACACACATGTTCATAACCCGTGTAATTGGAACATTGTCGTCTGCTGATAGATACACATATTACAAAAGGTGGTCCAGTTAGATATGACCAGCCTATTTCTTTTTTTGGGTGGTCCCCCGATATTGACAAGCGACGGTCGGATAGGAACGCCATTGCTAAGGTAAACAACAGCATGCCCAACGGTGGTCGGATAGGAACGCCGTTTAACATTGAGAACATATCGGGCGTGTTTATTCACTGAGCACCGTAATCGTATTGGCCAATACTACGGTGTCATCACACTCATTTGCAAACTGTATTTACCTTTGGATTACGCTGTAATGATGCTCTGGTCAAAACTTTATTGGCAAGCGGTCGGACCTATTTTCAACCACGCACAATTATTCTTAACTCGAACCATTGTGTGATGATGATATATACTGAGTATAACATAGCGGCGGCTTATCTCTAACATTTTGTCAGAGGTGGTGACATCTTGCATCACCATCTCCTAGCAGTCGTCACTATGACCTCATTGATATATATAAGTTCGCATCCATACCATGCGAACAGTGGAGGAAACACAATTAGTATATGAGAGTCAAAAATTATACCACCTCCTGATGGAATGCACCGCGCGTAGCGTGGGGTCTCTTAGAGGGAGGTGGTATCATTTTGATAACAGAAAATTATCATTTTCATAATACCACATTCTCATGTTTTTGGCGATACAAGTTGAGCCTACCCCCTCCTTTGGTGATTCTTTTTAATATGTATTTATATAGTGATTTTTAGGTGAGTAGTACATAAGAGTAAATAATGATACCACCTCCTGATGGGAGGCACCGCGCGTAGCGGCGTGGGGGCTCTCAGAGGGAGGTGGTATCATTTTGACTCTTATACACTAATCAAGCTGCCGTAGACGCTGTAGGCTACTCTGTACCAAACTAGTTATTCCAAACCAGCTATTTCGGATAACCTGTCATCTCCTTGGACGAAGCCCTCGCTATGCGCGTGTTACTGTGTGCCCCAGTATCATCCGACACGAGTTGCGGGCTACCGATGACTGATTGGCCGACAAATGTGGTAACGTCGGCCGAGGGAGTTGTCAATCAGTCTCGGTGTGTCAACCAGATCTGGTTTAGTTCAAGTGAATGGTAAGCTTACACCGTAAATAAGTGTCCGTGTGGATAGACTACGGTTGTTTACGAATATTTATATAATTTGCAATGAACGGTAATAAGCTTGTTAAGCAAGTGTAAGGGTCATGATAATATTATCCGTCCATTATAAAAGTATCCAAATGTCACCGAAATGTCACCATGCGATTTAGAGGGGAACACGATTTATCGCTTATTCATCAATGAATCGGAAACGGGAGGTCTATAAACCATAGAAATGCGTCAATGCCACAAAGAGCAGGTACGTTGTTGAAATATTTATAGTAAATAAGTAATGTCCAAATGACTTGGGCGAGATCAAATTACAAATAATCACTGAATTATTCTTGCTAAGAGAACTGTACGATGTTTATTATTATCTTACACTTAATTATGAAGACATCATTTTCTCTCGAGTTTTAATATGGAGGTGTTATCTGTGAGATCTATTGTGCCAGAGTGCCGAATGGCAGATTTCGATCTCCTAGAATACCCATGTATGGTCACAGTGACCAATAATTTGTCGCTTGCCCAAATATTGGTCATTCAACCCCAATAATGGTCGTTTGCCCAAATACTGGTCACTGACCAGAAATTGGTCAATGGCCAATAGTGGTCGTTAGCCCAATTATCGGTCATTCGCCAAAATATCGGTCACTAGCCAAAGATTCACGAGACGGAAATGACGTCAAATTATGAAAGTGACATCACAGATTATGGTCTTAGTGACGTCAGCAGATACGAATTTGTCCGTCAATTTGATCAAATAAACAAGGGAAACTGACAGATAACACGCCGACGGGGCATGAAAAACACAATTAATACATAGTATATGAAATATGTACCAGAACAATGTTATCGTGTGAACGCCTAATCTTTAGCGGCATGATAAACTCCTTGACGCCAATTTACAAAGACAAACATTCCCACAATTCTCGAAGCAGAATGGCGGACAGTCAGATCAAAAGGTTATGCAAAGGCAGAAAAGCTACATTTGCGACCACGATAGCGGCTGCAGGGATTTTTGGATAAAGTTATTTAGCGAAACGAGAGCTTATAAACTAAGTCAGATTATAGTCTAAGTGACATTGTGTACACACGTTAACATAGCGAGCTAAACTTGGCGACAATGTTGGATTCTGGATTTGACAGACACGTGCGTGAATTGCTGACAAACAATCGGAGCTGGATAAGAACCGACAGATGTGATTCTGAATACGCGTGTTTGGTTTGTGGGTACAATTCCAGATCATATCATGTATGTTTTCATTTCACGTCTTGTCATAGCAGCACTAATACATAACTTTAATATCCTACAAGCTGTGTGGTGAGAATGAAAGTTCATTCAGTGTCTGATTTGTAACTAAACAATCCATGTAAGTCACCTACATATGCCGGAACATGTCAATAGTATCCAATCAGCGTCGACTGCCCATCAACCAATCGGAACACGCCTTTCAGTCAGCTCTATCGATACACGGAATATTTCGATCAAGGGATATCCACTGGTTCGAGTTCAGGGGAATAACCGCGAGAGTTGCGGAGTTCTTGATAACCTCCTTATGTCCAGTATTACGTAACTTGTTAGGTCACACACCGTCAAATACGTCGTTTCACACAGAACGTAACGTTCACTGTTATCGCACGCCGTCGCGTTAATATCGCTGTCTGTCATGACGATCCTTTGCTAACGGTCTGATCAACAGCAACATCGGGATAGCTAAAGTTATGAGCAGCATTATTCATAAACGAAACGCCGATCCATTTCACAGTGGCGATGTGCCGTTTCGCATTCTCCGATCTCATTACCGCATACGTCTAGATTCTACATTCATTTTGTCGATTTTCACAAGACTCTATAAAATTACTGGCCGCTTCCGCGCTTCAAATTTTAAATTGTGATAAGGAAATAGAGTCCTTGCCACATATTCGTGAAATAAATATAACAAAGTAAACATTGTTCGTTCATCGTCGTCGTCGTCGTCGTATCGCGTCTTATAATAGGTCCTCGTCAAAATTCAATTTGCGTTCAGAACATTACATGTCTCCAAATATATTCGCGTGGTCTGGCTCCATGTAACACGGTCGTATCGCACACAATTGGGTAATTATTGGGTTCACCTAAAATTGTTAATTGACCACGTATCGAGCATTCTGTTAGTTTTTCTTCTCGCTGTTTACGGCACAGTTGCTGGGTACCAGCTAATGCCGGGCCCAACGATAGTTGTCTCGTTACCTTGGTGGTCATTTGACCATACCATCTAATTTTAGCGCCTTTGATTGGTGCACGTTTGTTTTTGGTTTTCTTTCTTTCTGCGCATCTTAGACGCCTCACAGGTTGTTTGTCCTTTGAAGAAGAACTCTTTTGTTTCTCTTATTGTTTCTGAGTTGGCGTAAAGTTGTCTGCCCTGTGACACGCTGCAGCGTTGCAGTTGCCGTATTTCGAGATTTGAAGCTAATTAATTTGATAAATTCTGTCATTTGTATTGCAGAGTGTCGTAAGATAGACTAAAACACAATCGGAGCTCAGTTACATAAAATTCGGATTAGCTACGCACTGCGGATGGCGGAGTGTGGAGAAGTTGGGGCGCGTCCCAAGCGCAGTGCAGCACATACAATTGCAAACTATAAGACGTTTGGTAAGACGGGCGTTGAGACAGAGAATTTAGACTCTGATGTACGGATTTTCTCAACGAAAATTATCACGTCAACATGACTGTGCCGAAAAAAGTAGCGGAGGTTCGGCAGAGCCGGGAACCATGTGAGCTGGTTCGCCATCTTGTATCGGCGACCTGTTGTCGAAGAAAGTGGAGAGGTCCAGAAAGGAGGTCGTGAGACTAGAGACGTTCTAACTCTTCCAAAAATATTGGCCCAGCGGGCGGTTCATCCGCAGACGGCAAATGCAGTTTTATGTCGTTACATTCAAATGTTCCAATGAGTGATAAGCTTACACTCAATGACTTGAGGAAACATGACAAACTCTTTAGAAACAAGTCAGTCAATATCTGAAAGTGACAGGATTAATTGATACTGATACTGATAGTACCGAGTCTGACTCCGATTCTGAGGGTGCAATTTCAGCAAAATCAAAACATTTTAAACAAAAACAGTCTAAGATCAAATTAAATCCGATATTGAGGCCAATGCTTCAGACAAAGTAAGGGTTCAACAAAGGTGGCCACACGCGAGCCTACAATATGAATATGTCGATAAAGCAGTAACATTTCAGGAACTAGACTTTAAATTGTTTACGACAGGTGAGCTCGACACAAAATCTAATGAAAACATTTCCACGGAAGAAAGACCTGGTAGATTGACATTGCTGAAGTAAATTGTTTATTATTCTGGAATGTATAGCTGGGAGGGGTTGCAAAGATTATATGCAAGGAATAAGTGTAGTAGGCAGGATCATATGGAAGTCATTCGGGGCAGAACGAAGTATTGTCTCCACATTTGTGCAGATTGTTGGCAGAGAGACAATAACACACAAAAAATATCCAGAATACTCAAGGGAATGCCGTCATTCTGTTACATGACTTCCATGTGATACAGTTACAAATGGTCAAGGAAAACGAACATCTTACAGATTTTTTTTGGCCAAAATTTATGAAAGGGGTCATGAAAAATAAGCATCCGCAAAGCAAATTGGGTTCTTATAATGAAAATTGTAATGCAATGAAAGTTGAAGATGTCGAAAGAAACAATTTTCTTTTACATGTTCACGAGCTAGTAGTAAATTCTGGTAAACACAATTATGAGGCTTGTCGTATTAAAATCAACACAAAATTGAATTTCGAATTTTTGCGAAGCATGTTAGTTAATTATCAAGATAATACAGCGTGTGATTTACTTGAATTTGGATGTCCTTTGGCTTGCACCAAGGATCCGGTAATATAGCAGGCAACATAAATCTTTCTTCGTACACTTATTCATGGAACACAAGATCGCTGTAATTTTCATATTTTCTAATATCGACCTCTAAAATAATTCGACCTTCAACATATAGAAATCCTACACTGTTTACATTAGGTATGCAACGTACAGAATTAATCTAAGTAAACAGTGAGTATCTATAATGTGCACATGGTCGGGATATACGATTAATACGCACTATTCGAAACTACCATGCTCACCATCGTGATCTACGCTGTTCGCCACTCATTTTCACTAATAACGTACATTATTGTGCGGACGGACGGACGGACACCGTCTATACATCGGTCTAACATAAACCCCCTTTTCGCAAGAACTGGTAGGACGCAAGGGGACGGACGTCCTATTACCTCACGGATCAATAACGATAACACTCACACACCCTCTAGACTCGAGTTACCGCGTAATATAGCCCCATACGTTTACATTGTATTTCACCATAGAGTGATCGATGATCCCTGTGCCATGTACCATCTATGGATGAATCCAACCCTCTATGCTACTCTTATTGACGCACTCTCGTATTTAGAACCAGACATCATGCTTTGTTGTCAGAAATTCACTTGACCCGCATCCTCTTCGGACGTGTACATGCGCGCATTCGTTTCAGACAGTCATAACGTAATCATACCGCAATTCACATGAACGTTTAGGGTCAGGGCTACATTCAAACACACAGGTGCACGCGTAGGGACGGGATAAACAATAAGCTAGGTGCAGTTCACATATTTAATTTCTAATAAACTATGTGTCAAATAGATGGTCTTACAGAGTGAGGACTTAATATGTCATTTATTAAAAATGCTTAATAATCGCATAAGAAACGATGCATAGCCTCGTGTCTTATGACATCAGTCAACGAGTTTAATAAATATCATATTCAATCAACACAAATGTTATATTTTATTTATTGCATAAGCACATCACCATATTTTGAAGCTGGCTGATTACCTAACATGTTTTCTGTAGCGGATTCATTAGCATATTTATTACACTAATGTATTATGGTTGTTATTACACTGTATCATTAAACTGTTACATTTCCAGCTAGCGAACCACTGAACATGGACCACGACGGACAACACGCGAGTACAGAGGGAACATATGTCAAGGAGACCAAGACGTTGCGTTGCTACCTCAAGCTCTACCTCTACTCCGCG
Source organism: Conchocele bisecta (assembly GCA_029237695.1). Lineage (NCBI taxonomy): Eukaryota > Metazoa > Mollusca > Bivalvia > Lucinida > Thyasiridae > Conchocele > Conchocele bisecta. Next base: position 128,928,107 of record CM055266.1, read on the forward strand.
GTAAAGTGGAAGTCCGGAAAATTGTCCCTGCATATTATCTACTTCGCCATGATGGCCGTTCAGATTATAAGGGTCTTTCTGATCGCGTTGCTGGTAAGACGTCTCCATTGGTTATTTGTAGTCTAGGTTTAAATATTCTACAACGTTTCTGCAGTCTAATAGTGTCTAAATGTTAACTGCATACACTTGGGGGTTGACTTCAAATCATGATGTAAAAGTACCATTTCGTATGAAAGTTCCGTAGGACCATATACCGTTTTTTATCCACAAACGCTGTATCTTATATGCAAGATTGCCGTTGGTAGCCATACTGAAATTATGGCCTACACTATATAAGTTTCAGCTTATGATTTAAAGGTCTTGAGTTGTACGCAAGCTTCTAATGATCATGAAGGAATGAATATAAAACATATCAGTAGTATCTCAATTCCAAGATGGTCACATGTTAGAAAAAGGTGGCCGACAGTATATATATGTACGTTTAGCTAAATTTAAATAAAGTAATGATTTAAATTTATTATGTTATATGCATGTTTCTAAGGGTCATGGGGCCATGGTTATATAATATAGAAGTTGTATCTCAAATTCAAGATAGCCACCGCTGGCCATATTGGCAAAACATGCTGACAATACATATATTTAATGAATTTTCAATTGACTTGTGATGCGGCTGGCCTCTTTGATATAGAACTACGTAGGGCCATAGAACACTGAATAACATAGTTACGAAGTTGTATCTCGAATCCAAGATGGCCGCCATTAACCACATTTTAACACAGCAAGTATATCCGTGTTGGCAAACAGTTTGCCGTAGACAGTATTTTAAATCATGCGTTCCATCTGTAGACAGTTTTCACTTGAACTAAATGAATTGTGGTTAACAATAACATATACAAGCGAAACTGAATCTCAAATGCAAGATGGCTGCCATCAGTTATTCGGGAAAAAATGGACATGTAGCTGGAGAAACACTTGTCATAGAATTTAAAATGATAATACAGTTTGTACATGCATTTCATAGATCTGATTGATTCCACAACCTTTTTATTTTCCAGACAGTTTCCAGTGTTATAATGTATTAAAATCCATCAGAAATAGCACACACAATTGACAACTTAAAAGGTATTACAACACAATTAGATGGCATAATGAATATGATTACATATTGTCAAAAATGTAGGCACTTGTAATGCAAACGAACTTTGAGGTAATGAGGCTGCCACATGCACATATACTCAAACAGTTCACAACATTTGACATTGGCAATAGAAATAATAACTTAACAAAGATGTTACTGTCAGAAGTACGGATCAACAGACGACCGCAAAATATATACTTATACCGTTCAGCAATATATGTATACCGTTTAATAATAATAATAAAACATCACATCATGCTAATTACTAATACGCATACAGTGTAATAGAGATGTACTTACTATGCATATTATCTTCTGGCATTTCGTCATAATGCAAGCATATCCGTACAATCTTTTATTTATTCAATATGTCTTGCAGAGGAAATATTAATTCAGAGAAACCAAAGCTCACTTAATAGTACCAATGTGCAGCATGGTCCCAACATTGCTATGTTCATTACTTAGGGCCCTGCCGAGAATCGACGGGACCCAATAGGTTTCGCCCTGTCTGTCTGTCCGTCTATCCGTCTGTCCGTCTGTCAGTCCGTTTATCTTTTTGAAAGTTTGTTTAAGAGTTTCTTAAATCACCTATGATGTTTGTTTACCATCAGCTAATATCTTCATATTGCACACATGCATTACTTAGTAACTATACATCATTCGACATTTATACAATTACAATCGCTGCCGATCGTACGTCGGTCCGTCTGTCTGTTTCTTTATTTGAAAGTTTTTGTAACAGTTTCTCAAATCACCTATAATTTTTGTTTGCCTTCAGCTAATATTTTCATATACACACATGCATTACTAAGTAACTGTACATCATTCCACATTCATACAATTACCCTCGTTACTGATCGTACGTCCATCCGTTTGTCTGTTTATTTATTTTAAAGTTTTTGTAACATTTTCTCAAATAGTGACCCTAAGTGCATCAACAGACCACATTTTCTAGTTAACATTGTCATTGCACATGATTGGCGTCATTGTATCAAAGTTTAAGCTCTTTAAACTATATGTAGCAATATTTCTATTAGTATAGTGTTATAGTCAGCATTATACAGCATGATACATGTGAGCATATTGAACATACTCATACCGCCATAAACATTGACTTCGACCTTTTTTACCTCCACATTTTTGAAGGAACACTTAACCATTTTCTTTGCGTCAAAATTCAAAAAGGTTTGTACAAGTTTCTTCATCATCATATAACTTTAATATTACTTGAGTGCTTCAATAGTTGGACACTTGATGAATGTAAACATTTGGAACACAGTCAAGGTTTGACCTTCACATTGTTTCGGAAAGACTTAGCCATTTGTTTTACGTCAAAAGGTTTGAACCAGATTCTTCATCATCATATACCTTTAATATTACTTGATACATTGTATATGTGAGGTATTTGGAACACACTTATGACCCCCATTAACATGACCTTGAATTTCTTGACCTTCACATGATTGTGGAAACACTTAGTCAAAATGTTTGTACAAGTTTCTTCATCATCATATAACTTTAATGTTACAATATGAATTTCTTCAATATTTGGACACCAGATACATGTAAGCATTGGTACACACTCATGTTGCCATTAACATGACCTTGACCTTTTTCAATCCGTGGCGGAATTATTGTATATTTGTGCATTGAATATCGTCCGTGGTCCCTGGACGTATTGTATATATAAACATATGGGCCGCGCCATACGAAAACCGGGCTTAATGACAACGTCATAAAAAGCGGTAAACGACGTCGGAAAAACGACGTTTCAAATTGTCTAGAGTCGCCTTAAAAGTTCACAGTTTGCCCTCCCATTTACGTTTACTGGTGTTAGTTAACATTAAGTGTGAACAGAAAACGGAACATGATAACTTACTGAAACTTTCACTAATATGAGACGCGATACCTTGTACTTCGGTACACATATTATGACGTCATGACTTGACGTCACGTACTTGTGACGTCATTGGACGTGAATACATATTTGACGTTATGGCCATGGTATCGTGACAAAATATTATAGCAAGGATACTTGCACGAGTTCCTCGCAGCATCAATGACTTAGACTTACTTCAGGCGCTGTAAATTGTCGCCTAACTGTCTTTGACATTTTTACTCTTTTTCGTCGGTTGTCCTTATGAATTCAAAATGGTGAACTCATAATGTAACTGGCTACATATCAGCGAAGTCTTCGCTTACACTGCACTTTGATTCCTAAATAATCTTAAATATGAACAACCTAGTGTATGCCAACGATATTACCATCTATTATCTTGGTAAATTGAGACTTTTGAACAATTATATCCAGTACTTAGCGAATGATATGCCATTTAATGCCACTCATTTTATCATAAATGGAGGTAGACACGCAGATATATAATGATATAAATATCCGGGGTTTGTATTGAATTTAAAATAAATGCATCAACATATTAATTGGAAATGTGATGGTCATAAACTTGCTTTTGTAGTCGAAAGTGCTTGTGTAGTATCAAATCATCAGTTTATCACTTGACTGCATACTAATGTAGACCAGGCATTGGTAATGAGATCCTCAAGAAAGACACACGGCGACAATTATAAGGTATCACGCTACCAAATCTGCCCGGTATCGTGTTTTATCACAAAGTTAATGTTATAAGCGGCCTACTGTCTACTTTAAAATATGTCGTCGCATACGAAATGTTAAATGATGTCGCAATTATTCCCCAAAATTATTTCAGACAGCAGCAAACAACAGGGAAACGCCTCACTCTGCCTTATTTGAAACTTATTCATACGAAATTACGTTACTTGGGCCGCAATCCAAAACATAACGTTACATTAGCAACTGCAACACGACGAGCCATAAACATTATTTTCATACTTTGTCTTGGCCTAATGGGAGACATTTGGCCAGGCTACGAGATATCCAAATTTGGTTGACATGCGATCAAAGATGACAAATATATAGGACTTGTCCGGACCAACACCCCATGTATACGCCGTTGATAAAAACGTCGTAATTTCGACGTCATTGATCTAAAACGTCATATAAGTTTTTACCACGCGTTATAAAACTAATTCTAAAATGACACATAATTGGGATACATTGATAATTTTGGCGGAATATGGCTTTTAAAAGATGTACAATTAAGAATACGCGAAAAAGTAAAAATTGAAAATGTTGTCATTAAGCGCGGGTTTCGCACGGCGGGGCTCATATATTTTTGGCGTTCGTAGTTGTGCAAAAAGTACACACAAGATAATGTTGACTTTGCCCAAGGTTACGTGTCGTTTGTCAATTATTCAATAATAGTATAAAATTATACATACACTACTTAAAATCAACCTACATGGCAGGCCTATTCGTTTACTACTCCATTACGCTTAAACGTTCTTATTGACGTTGAAGTCGCCCGTTAGTGTTAACGTCGTAATTGCGACGTCATGGAGCTAAAACGTCGTTTGCGATTCTACCACGTGTTACAAAATTACATGTAACATGACAAATAATTGAGATACAGTGATAGTTTTTGTGGTATATGACTTTTAAAAGATGCGGTATTCAGAATATGCAAAAAAGTGAAAAATGATTGTTTTGTCATTAAGCCCGGTTTTCGCATGACACGGCCCATATACATTATTATATGATAGTTTTATTATTTCATTTAAAGTGTGGAACGTATACATTCATTATTTCTTTTTCCATAGTAATATATGTTATCTACAACACAATGAACTCGAGTGACAATTTAGCAGTCTAGATCATGTTATCTTAACACATACACTTATAAGTCGATCAAACTCCAGATTGCACAAACACTGTTATTTACTGAGAAAGATAAAACTGGTTACTACATGTTTGTTCTGAAATGCTCGCTCCTAAAATCAAACATCATACACGTGTTGAAATAAAACGAGCCACCCTCTCAACCAAAATATATACTTACATACAGAAGTGTGCTTCACTATGTATGCGTCAAGTGCTGTGTGAAGTTAGTACTGCAATCGCAGAATCAAAAGTCAACATTCAAACCGAATGTTGCGGAGTTGTAGAAGGATGAACATTTATCTTGCGTAGACAACTTCAATGAACAGTTGACTAGTTCCAATGCACTGCTGTCTCTGCAATCGACATTCAATTTGTATATACAGTACAATGTGAATGTACAGCTGGCTAGTACCAATGCACAGCGGGCTCTGCAATCGACATTCAAACTTGTATTTGTCGTTCAATTTGAATGTAGAGTTGGGTATTTCCAATGTAAAGCTGGCTCTGCAATCGACATTCAAACATATATTTGCGGTTGCATCTGAATGTAGAACTGGGTACTTCCGATATACAGCTGGCTCTGCAATCGACATTCAAAGATGCATTTTCGGTGAAATCCGAACGTAGAGCTGGGTATTTCCAATGTACAACTGGCTCTGCAATCGATATGCAAACATCTGTTAGCGGTTGAATTTGAACGTAGAGCTGGGTATTTCCAATGTAAAGCTGGCTCTGAAATTGACATTCAAACATGTAATTTCTGTTCAATCTCAATGTACAGCTGGCTCTGCAATCGACATTCAAACATTTATTTGCTGTATAATCTGAATGTATAGCTGGCTACTTTCAATGTACGGCTGCCTGTGCAATCCATATTAAAACATATATTTTCGAGTGAATCTGAATGTAGAACTGGGTAGTTCTGATATATAGCTGGCTCTGCTATTGACATTCAAACATGTATTTTCGGTGGATTCGCAATGTAGAGCCAGCTATACATTGTCGGTACCCAGCTCTACATTCAGATTCTACCGAAAATAAATATTTGAATGTTGATTGCAGAGCCAGCTGTACATTGGAATTACCCAGCTCTACATCCAGATTGAACATACATTACCAGTTTGAATGTCGATTGCAAATCCAGCTGTACTTTGGAAGTACACAGCTCTACAGTCAGATTCCACAGACAATAAATGTTTGAATGTCGATTGCAGAGACAGCTGTACATTGGAAGTACCGAGCTCTACATTCAGATTGAATGGAAATAACGACTTTGAATGTCGATTGCAGAACCTGTTGTATATTTAAAGTACATTGTATCCAGTTCTATATTCAGATTCACCCGAAAACACATGTTGGAATACCAATTGCAGAGCCAGCTGTATATTGGAAATACGCCGCTCTAAATTCACATTAAACCGCTAATACATGTTTAGTTTAAACATATTTTATTTGCATATTGTTTACAAGCTCATTATCAGTGTCAATGTTACTATATACAGTACTATACAAATGGGATTGGTTTGAAAGCAAGCTTATTTAAATCCTCTCCCTTACATGTGACTAGATATCATAGGATGCCGAAACAAAGACATTCCTGCCATCAGTTTTAGAACAGTTTATATTTTGTGATAATTGATATTTTCTGGATTATAAGTTGTTCTGGTTTCAGCATCCTCTGATACACGGCAATTACATTAAAGCAATTAAATTTAAAATTTCCGAAAAATATAGTATTGACACAAATGTACAGACAATAGGTTCTATATAATAAATGACGTGATACATGAAATGGAAAACAAATAAGGAAAGAAGCAAGCCACAATAGGAGTTGGAGTATTGTTCCCACACCAAGCCATGCCCAGTTATCGCCACCCCAAGTCAGTTAGTGATAAGTATGTGCACACACCGGCATCATTATATGGTGCATTAAAAACGACCGGTGTTTTGTACGAATAGTCTAACTGATGCGAAAATGGCTTCATTGGAGTTATTGTCAAGTTGTCTGTTACCATAGAGTATAGTATGGAGGGTGGGTTGGCAAAAAGTTTGTATGTCGTCTATTACGTGGGTTTTATGTGCTCCATTTTGAGTGCAGTGTAAAAGGAAATGGGTGGCATCTTCAACGTGTCAACAGTTACAGTTGGGCGAGTCAATAATGTTCTTACGATATAAATCATGATTGAGAGAACTGTAGTAGTAGGTTGGGACCTCTCCGGTATTTGTTTTTATTTTGGTTTTAAAACAATTACGTGATGGGGCGTTCCGTGTGTCATCTGGAAGAGAGTTCCACTCCCGGATTGTGGATGGTAGAAACGAGTTATAATAAATGGTGGTTCTGGACCGTACAATCTGTATATTCTCAGGGTTTCGTCAATTGTAGCGGGAAGTATCTGTTTCCGGTGGAAGCACATCGACCAAGTAACTGGGTGAGATGCCATATTTCATTTTGGAAGATAGGGACAATTTATTGGAGTGAAGTCTATTTCCTAATGTGTTCCAGCATGTTTCTATATATAATGACTCGATTGAAACAAGCCGACTGGCACCTATAGCGATACCTGCTGCTCAAATCTGATTTGTTTCGACGGCATCCTTCTCATAGTGGGTACAATTATCACAAACGACATCAGCATATTCTAATACCGGTCTAATAAAAGTAAGATAAATTATTTCAAGGCATTTTCTATCTAGTATGTACTTTAATTTTCTCATAGCATTGATCATACGCCATGCCTTTCCGGTTATGTAGTCTATGTGTTTGTGCAATGTTCCCTCGTTGTTAAAATACATACCTAGATGCTAGTGACTATCAACTTCTGAGATATTAACATTATTCATGAGGATTGGGGGATGTACTTCTCTATTACGTTTACGTGATATAAGTAGTGATTCAGTTTTCCTTGGATTAAATGATACAAGCCAGGTATTAGACCAGTTAGTAATTATATCAAGATCGTTGTTTATAGTCCTGGATGCTGTTTCAGGAGAATCAACAATAAGGTATAAACTGGTGTCGTCTGCGAAAAGTCGAATATTAGAGTTTATGTCCGTAACAATATCGTTTATATATAATAGAAATAACAAAGAACCGAGAATAGATCATTGCGGGACGCCAGCCTTAATTTGGTTCCAGTTAGAATAGACACCTGGTAATACTACCCTTTTCTTGCGATTATTAAGATAATTTTTAAACCAGTCGTGAATATTATTAGTAACACCTGCGGCTCTCAGCTTTAAAAGAAGACCTGTATGCCAAACTCGATCAAATGCTTTGCTTATGTCGCAGAATACCACCCTCACCTCTTTTCCATCGTCT